>CM060344.1:2196048-2223548 GCA_030674155.1 Stramonita haemastoma
ATGAAATAGAAAAATGTTTTATTTATAACCATCATTTTTATTTACACACACAGGACTGTTATACCACCTTTTTCTATAAAAAAAAAAAAAAAAAAAAAAAGCAATCATGCAATTCTGAGCCATATCAAAACCAGAATAATATTATAATTACTATCATTGATCAGTGATAATGTTCAAACCCTGACAAAGTGTAACAAAGTGTACAAGTGTTTTCTAAATATATCATTATCAGACCACTAACACCCTGCAAAAAAGATTCAAGTTATTTACAGGTAGAATTATTTACAATGAATTAAACCATCTTTTGGCTCTGCTACAAACACACATACTATAGTAACCATAATTACTGAACATTCATTTTCTTCATCCATTACAACATACTTTATCATTTCTTCCTTCTTTCGCAGAAAATGGACAGTTTAAAATTTAAAAAAAGGGTGGTTAACCCTCTTGCATTTGGACTCTCTGAACACAAACTGCCCCATGATTTCACATTCTATCACGAAATCAGGTCAGGCACACATGCTGGCTGGCTTTTTCCTGCTTCTAAGTACATACCAGCAGCTATAATAACTTCCAGACCCTCTACAGGGTTTCTCCTTCTGGCCTGATAGAGCTTTGACATGTGGTAGCAATTAGTGATGGTCACTGTGTGATGGAGATCTACTGTGTGTAAATCCTGGCAAATCCCCGAATAGACTAAGAGGGTTAAATTAAATATTTAGGATAATATCATGGGAAAATCTCCAATTTTTTTCTACATGTAGTCTTCATACAGCATAATATTTTGGAAGAAATTATAAACTGCATAAGGGGGAGATAACTAAACCCATTGTCATTTCAACAAGCAAGGTCCAGTGTCAACTGTAATGCACACCTTTGACAGACAACATGATGGTGTTATTTATTTATTTTTAACATGATGTAAAATTGTCAATGACAGGAACGAGTCAAGAGCTATCCAATTCTACCCGACAGTTCACCAAGGAATAATTATGTGGGCACAAAAAAGCAAAATCCTTTGGATGTCATTCTGACAGTATTCTGAACAAAAGGGTGTGAGTCTGTGTACATTTTGTGTTGTGTGCGTGCATGCATTCCATTTTTGTTTTTTTAACTGGCAGAGAGAAAATACCGGCAGAATGCGAAAATTGGCAGCCACTGAACGCTGAATAGGTTCACAAAGAGACGCTTTCTTGAAAATTTCCGCAGAGCATATCCTCAAATTTGAAGGATAAAAACTCTGAAAAGATGGAATTATATTAAAAAGCCCACAATCCATATCCATTTTCTCCACCTTCCCCCCCAAAAAAAGAGCCCACAAAAATTATTTTCTCAACAATTAAAAACAAAAAAAAGCCCACAATCCATATCCCACTTTCTTCACCTCCCCCCCCCCCCCAAAAGCCCACAATCCATTTTCTCCATAAAAAAACCACACACAAACAAACCCCCCACCCCAAAGCCCACACTCCACGTCCATTTTCTCCACCTCTCCCCCAAAAAAGCCCACACCTCCATTTCTCCTCAAGAAGAAGAAGAAAAAATTCCCACAATCCATGTTCATTTCCCACCCCCCCCCCCTCCCCCCATGTCCTACTTCTCAACAAAAAAAAAAAAAGGGAAAAAAAAAAAAGGGAAACAAAAAATTCCCACAATCCACGTCCATTTTTTTCCACCCCCCCCCCCAAAAAGCCCCCCCCCCCCCCCAAAAAAAGCAGCCCACAATCCACGTCCATTTTCTTCCCAGAAGCCCACACTGCAGGAACACTCAGATGAGGAAGAGCACCTGGTCAGACAGCATGACCTGGTTTTCGTCCATCATGGCGGCAATGGCGGCCATCATTTCATCATGGCCGAATGGCTGGGCGCTGTGTTCACTGTTCACATGGTCCGTCACCTGCCCCAGCTGTACGGACTGGGCGCGTTCCTTCTGGAACAGCTTGTACAGCGAGCCGCGGAACGCCTTCAGTCTGCACACACACAGAACACATACACACAATGATGAGGATCAGAGATCAGTTGTTGATGCAAACAGCTGAAGGAAAGACCCAACGCACCTCTTCAAGTAACATTTTTGCAATTCTTCAAAGAAAAAATACCACCAAAAAAATTATGTAAAAAAAAAAGAATGACATACCGTTAACAGGATATGCCTTTTAAAAAAAAAAAAAAAACTAAAATAAGAGAACAAGAGCGAGAGAAACGCGCGCGCACGCGCGACAGAGATTTGTTTATTTTCATTTTTTTATATCGAGGATAACAGAATAAGCAATCATGTGCTTTTTTTCATCCGGTCCCCGTGTGTATGCAGTTTTGTAAATCTTGTCATCTGTTCCCACCGGCACACGATGGCCTACTCTTACGAAAAGCGGAACAGGATTTAACGTGTGCGCAAGATGTTCTGCGAGCGTTCGCACACGGGGCCATCGGTTTAAAGAGAGAGAGAGTGAGAGCGAGAGAGAATTGAACCCCTACCTGTCCTGACTGATGTCCCCTGCAGCAGGTGTGGCAGGTGCAGAGGAACTGTCAGATCCCCGCCGCTTCTTCCTGCTCTCCTCCAGAGGCTCTGGGTCTGTGAGAGAGAGAGCACACATCAGTCATGTGTCATTGTGAGTGAGCACACACCAGTCATGTGTCATTGTGAGTGAGCACACACCAGTCATGTCATTGTGAGGGAGCACACACCAGTCATGTGTCATTGATGTAATGTTATGTATCATTATGTCTGTTATGTCATGTATCGTTGTGTATGTTATGTCATGTAATCACTGCGTAATGTAACGTTATGTATCATTGTGTATCTAGTGCTGACAGCTCTGTGAGAGTATGAGCACACGACAGTCATGTGTCATTCAGTATGTAGTGCCTGATACAGAATATCACACGGCACCAAGAACACAACTCATTCTATAAATGCTACTATTCAAATTTGGAGAGCAAGCTGTCACGAGACCTCAGCTTCTCTTGCCCTCGTAGTCCTGAACCGGATTAATTAAATTGCCCCCCCCCCCCCCCCCCATCCAGGAATTCACACAGTACTTTTTCATCACACTGTTACCTTCACCAGTCGCCACCCACCTGCCAAAGCTCTATCAGGCCAGAGGCACAGAGCCTGTGGTGAGAGTCTGGAAGTAATTACAGCTGCTGGTATGTATTTAGAGGAAAGACAAGGTGAGCGTGCATGTGTGCCTGACCTGATTTTATGATGGAATGCGAAATCTAGGGGCAGTTTGTGTTCAGAGAATCTGAATGCACTTAGGCTGGTGGTCCCATGCTCGTTTAAACACTGATAGGCTCCCAGTGCATTTTTTACTTGAATTGCGACATCACAAACCCAGGTATATCTGGGTTTATGACATTTTGAAATGAGCAATGCAGAACCAGGCAAAGAATGTCAATAAAGAAAAAGCAGCACAAAAAAAAACAACCCCAAACAACCCCCCCCCCCCCCCAACAAAAAAGAAGAGAAAAGAACGAAGGTGTATGAACACTGTACACCAACACCACTCACCATCCTCCCCTTCTGTCTCTGATCGGGAGAAATCGTAGGGGTCATAACCTTCGTCCCCTTCTGTCCTGGGATGTTTCCTCTTCCTGTCCTTCCTCCTGCAACAACAAAGGTTCATATTGTCAAACAACAGCATTTTTCTCTCTCTTCTTTAATGATAAAAATTTGTAGGGTTTTATTCCCCCCCCCCCCCCCCCCCCCCCCCCCCCCCAAACCTGAATCTTCCCTCCCATATTTGGAAAGAAAAAGCAATGCTTTGAAAAAATTTACAAGCCTCAAATCGAAACACATTATACTGAATGTCACACCACAATGATTTCAAATAATCAATACACTATCAATGTTGTTCTTTTTCTTGCTGGTCTGTCATCCATACACATGGAGTATGCAATTAGTCTGAAAGTTACATAAGACCTATCAAAAATCTGTAGACACTTACTGCATTAGAAGTGTGCTTCTATAACTCTTTTCTATAATTCTTTCCTATCTTTCACCATTCTGATGCAAGCCTAGGCACTTAATAACTGATAAAACTTTTGGCCCAGGCCAATTGCAGGGGCTTGATAATCCCCACAGAAATTTGCCCCCAACAACAAAAACAGTAATAAAATGAAGAATACTTACTGTCTCCTTTTAGGGGGTGACCTTTGCCCTTCGCCGTTCTGTTCCTCGTTCTCTGCCCCCTCCTCCTCCTCGCTGTCTTCCTCATCCCCCGTCTTCCGTCGCCTCTGCTTCGTCAAGACCTGTCCACAGATACAAATGGCAGATCACAACAATGCAGCTCTGTTGCCACCCAGCCATTCCACACAGACACAGGCCTCAAAACACACACACACAAAAACTATATCACTTTTCTAAAACTACGGTCAGGTCAAATACAACACCTTAAAAGCACAGTCAGGTCAGTTATGTAACATTTAGAAAACATGGTCAAATCCTTGCAAATTATTCCCAAAACTATGGCAATTGTCAAAATTCATAGACATCAATTCAAAAACTATGGCAAGTCAAAATCCATACACAACATTTCAAAAACGACGGTCAGGTCAATTGTGTTACTAAACATTTCGAAAGCTGCAACGATCAGATCAGATTAAAATTTTTTCCAAAGATATTGCAGAACAAATTTGGAAAATGGCAGCCTAGGATTGCCTCTACTAGTAGATATAACTCCATCATAAGTGCTGATGGTGCACAAGAAATGCCTTTTCTTTTGACACACTTTGGTTTACAAGAGAATGAATCCACCCACTCTTTTCTTTGATTATACTTCAAAGGAGTAAAAGAACACCCCCCCCATCAATACAGTATACTTAACTATTATGAACTATCAACTGAAATGAGTTTTCAAGTGCACTACCGCTTGAATTATTAAATTCTGTGTTATTTAAAAAACACCAACAAAAACAACTGTTTAATCGACCATACACAGGCAACACACACATTCTTTACTTAAAAAAAAAACAAACACAAAAAAAACGACAAAACTACTGTTCAATAGATCATACACAGCCAACAAACACCGTTATTAAAAATGAAAAAAACCTGTTCTATTGATCAGCCAATGCATACTTGGTACACACACACCTTTTTGAAGTAGGCACACTAACTAAAGGTACACACACACCTTTTTGAAGTAGGCACACTAACTAAAGGTACACACACACCTTTTTGAAGTAGGCACACTAACTAAAGGTACACACACACCTTTTAGAAGTAGGCACACTAACTACAGGTACACACACACCTTTTTGAAGTAGGCACACTAACTACAGGTACACACACACCTTTTAGAAGTAGGCACACTAACTACAGGTACACACACACCTTTTAGAAGTAGGCACACTAACTACAGGTACACACACACCTTTTTGAAGTAGGCACACTAACTACAGGTACACACACACCTTTTTGAAGTAGGCACACTAACTACAGGTACAACACACAACCTTTTTGAAGTAGGCACACTAACTACAGGTACACACACACCTTTTTGAAGTAGGCAAACTGCACCAGCTCTACAGCACATTCTGCATCTTCCCGATCCACCGTCTTGGACAGGCGACACTTGGCGTGGGCTGTGGCCAATCGGATCATCGTCTCCAGGGAACGCGCCGTCACAGGTTGCGTCTGCACACACACACACAGGTCAAGTAAGACTGGAACTTTTGTTCTGCCGTTTTCACTGCTAAATGTGTTGTCTGTCTCAGTATCATTACTGAAAAATTCACATTTGTATAGAAATGATTACTGGCAAATCAAATCTATTCATCTATGTGTCATCTCAATATCATTACAGTTATGTAATTTATTTACCAATGATTTGTCTTGACATTGATGCTGATTACATCTATGTCTTGTCTTATTATCACTGATATAACATCTATATGATTTGTCTTAATATTAACACTGATAAATCATATCTATTCACCTATGAATTGTCTCGATATTATTACTGATAAATCACATCTTTACCCCCCCCCCCCCCCCCCCCCCAAAAAGTTAAATAAGTGATGCACGAACTATCTATAAATAACTTTGTAAATTTTAAAAAAAAATTAAAAAATCTTACAATAGACATGCACACTAAGTCAAGTCCTTTCACAGACCCCCTCCCTTTCACTCACCCTAGCCAGGTTGTCTTGCTGCAAAGAGTCCTGACTGCGCAGTTTGGCGTATTCCTCCGCTATCAGCTCAGAGGCAGGTCGGGTCAAGGTTGGGGAGATATTTTTGGCCACGTGGATGTACTTCCGCATGAACTGCATGCTGACGATGCGATCGCTGCAAGGGAAAGAAACGACACGAGCCCGTAAATGTCAATCATGGAGAAAAGTGTTACCAGTCTTTGTGTCTGAAAAAACATTTTTGGTTGTGCAGATTTGAGGTAAACTTGTTTGTTTTGTGGTTTTCTTCTGTCTTGTTTGAATAATAATAATAATAAATGGAATTTATATAGCGCTATATCTTGCAAAAACAAATCAAAGCGCGTTTTGGGTTGTGTGGCGGGTTTTTTTTTCGCTATAACAAAAAATTGTTTCAATGAAGGGGATTAGAAATCGTCACTGAAATGAAATTAACTCCAACGGAAAAAAAAAATCCCCATAAACAGGTGGCTCCATGCTGACTTGATCTCGATCTGTTAGATGACATTTACTAAACTGCATACACATGAGGACTGGATGAAAAAAAAAGCACACGAGTGCTTACTCCATTATCCTCAATATAAAAGAACAAATAAAGTAAATGTTGTTGCTGTTGTTGTTCCCCAGCTTAACACTCTGGGGGGTCACCCAGAATGTGCCACACTCTGACTCTATTCCCACCAGGAATCACTGCGAGATTGAAATTGCACACACTGAATGAGAAGTTTGCATGTATGACTATTTTCAGTTACCTTGCCATATAGGCAGCCATACTCCGACTTCAGAGGAAAAGTAAATGTCAAGACGGACGAAATGTCAAGACGGACGAAATGTCAAGATGGACGAAATGTCAAGATGGACGAAATGTCAAGACGGACGAAATGTCAAGACGGACGAAATGTCAAGACGGACGAAATGTCAAGATGGACGAAATGTCAAGACGGACTGACCTTTTCTTGCGTGAGGTGCCGTGCAGCATGTGGTCGTACTTCTCGTAGATGACGGTTTCTGTCTGTTCCCGCTCCTCCTTCTCCGGGTCCTGTGTGGCCAGCACGTTGCTGTTGCTCCCCATCGCCAACACTGCACCGCAACATCACCATGCCACTTTTAGAATATTGTAGTTATTTATTTTATTCTTTTATATCGGGGATAATGGAATAAGCATTCATGTGCTGTTTTACATCCAGTCGCCGTTGCTGTTGCTCCCCATCGCCAACACTGCACCGCAAAATCACCACCTCACTTTTAGCATTTAGAATATCACCATTACAAATATAATTTCAACCTTTACAGTACTGAATATGTGCTAATTTCAACCATTACAGTACTGAATATGTGCTAACAATTACTTCCCCTATCCTGAATTTCTGCCCAGGCGCTCTCCCCTTCAGTCCAGTCAGCCAGTTTTCAGGCGATAATGGTACCAGAGGGTTTGTTTAAAGTGATCTGTCACGCGGCTAACTGGCATCAATGGACTCTGGAAAAGTTTTGATATGGCAAACATTACTTCTCCTTTCCCACGAGAGAATGTTTATAAAGCTTCATGAGTGTGTGTAAAATTTACCTACGTACCCATTTTGTACTCTTCTGCACCTCAGAAACCCAGGAATTCAAGAAAAATTTGATAGTGCTGGTTTTGAGCCGGAAAACAGGCTTACCGTACTGAAAGGATTAACATTATAAAAAAAAAGAAAAGAAATCCAATCATGTCTAGAGCCTCGCCGACCACACAGGCCACATCGGGGCTGTCACCTTGTAAAATGTTAAATCTCAGAATAAAAAATTAATTTAAGCAAAGAAAAAAAAGAAGGGGGGGGAGAGTGTGTCCAAGAACTAAAGTTTGATCAAGCATGCGAGTTTGAGAGTGCCAACAAATACATGAGCAGGATTTTGCTCAAATGTATCCGACTTTCCCATGTAAGAACTGATCAGTCTGATTGTAGATACCAGTTTTTTCTAAGTGAAGCCAAACTGATAATGCCTTGCTGTCTGTGTGTGTGTGTGCATATGTGTGTGTGTGTGTGTGTGTGTGTGTGTATACAAGGGTGTATGCATTTCACCCATTTCTCAGAGAAAACGCAAGCATGCGAGTTTCACAAGTGCGCAGCAGTCGCAAAGCCAGTAATGTGTGAAAGCATAAAGGGTGCATTTATACTGCAATTGATGGCTGCTCCTTATAAGGACAGACCAACCCCTCTTTGTTCTTTCTTACCCGTCCTGCTAATGGTGTGCTCACTGCCACAGACACACACTCACCAACCCTCAAGCAGAAAAAAAAAAAAGAGAACTGTAGGCTAAAGTAGCCCCCCAATCCTCACCATCTCCGTCCTGTTCCCCAGCGGCGCGGTAGCGGTGCATTCTCAGCACATGGTCTGAGATCTGTCGGTCCTGGTCTGGGTCCATCTGCAACACAGGAACCATGGCCCAGTGGTCAGAACATTGCGCTGGCAATTTGATGACCCGCATTCGAGTCCGGTCGAGGAGATTTTTCTCCTGGAGTTAACATCAGAGCTGACTCCACTCTCCCCAAAAGTCCTTCGGATGAGACTTTAAATCAAGGCCCTGTGTGCAAACACACGCAGAACATCTTGCGCACACGTTAAATCCCGTTCTGCTTTCTGTAAGAGTAGGCCATCGCGTGCCGGTAGGAACAGATGACATTTTTACAAAACTGCATACACACAGGGACTGGATGTAAAAAAGCACTCGAGTGCTTATTCCATTATGCTCGCTATAAAATAATAAATCAAATAAAAAAAATCAGGCAGCTACCATCACAGAAGGCAAACAGTTGTGTACGCAAATTTTAAAAAAATAACATTTGTGAATCTTGGGAGCTCTAGCTGAGGAATACCCCCCCACCACCCCCCCCCCTTTCACAAAATGAACTGACCTGAATACCTCTATAAGTCACTCCAGATTTCACTGCATGAAATCCAATCTGCTCTCCCTGAGGAAAGTGCGCTGCCACATTGGCCATCATTCAAAAAAAATAATAAATTTTTTTTTCATAAGTACATTTGTTTCTTCATCGGTGGATTTTTTTTTCCCCAAAAAAACTTTTTGCCAGGGACAACTCTCTTGTTGCAGTAGGTTCTTTGACATGCATTGAATGCAATCTGATTACTACATATACCCCCCCCCCCCCCCCCCCCCCCCCCCCCCCCCCCCCCCCAAAAAAGCCACTACCACATATACACCCTTGTTTTTTTCCTCTGGCAAATAACAAAAAGAAACAACCAACCAAAAACAAAACAAAAAACCAAGAGAGAGAGAGAGAGGAGGGAGAGAGGAAGGAGAGAGAGGAGAGAGAGAGAGAGAGGAGAGAGAGAGAGAGAGAGAGAGAGAGAGAGAGAGAGAGAGAGAGAGAGAGAGAGAGAGAGAGGAGAGAGAAGAGAGAGAGAGAAGAGAGAGGAGAAGGAGAGAGAGAGAAGAGAGAAGAGAGAGAGAGAGGAGGAGAGGAGAGAGAGAGAGAGAGAGAGAGAGAGAGAGGAGAGAGAGAGAGAGAGAGGGGAAGGGGGAGGAGGAGAGAGAGAGGGGGGGAGGGGGGGGGGGGGGGGGGGGGGGGGGGGGGGGGGGGGGGGGGGGGGGGGGGGGGGGGGGGGGGGGGGGGGGGGGGGGGGGGGGGGGGGGGGGGGGGGGGAGGGAAAGAGAGAGAGAGAGGAATGGTCATTACCTTGTCCAGTACTATGAAGAGCAGGTCAAAACGTGACAGCAGGGAATCCTGCAGCCCGATGTTCTCCATGGGCGTTTTGTACTGGTCATACTGCACACAACACAACACCACACCCTTTTACAGGAGCTGACAACCCTTTTACAGGAGCTGATTTCTTTATTTATTCTTTTATAAGGTAAAGGACGTCCCATAACCTAGGCGGTCGTAGGGGAGCAAGGCATCAGAGACCTCAGCTTCTCTAGGGGCCAGCATGTTGAGGGCAGTGCCCATCTCCTCTCCCTCGCTGCTTTACCTTCCCTGACCCTAAAGAGGGCAGGTACCCATTGACAGCTGGGGGAACACTGTCTGTCCTGACACTATCCATCTATCTGTCCTATCATCGTCCAACCTAACACTGTCCATCTGTCTGTCCTATCATCGTCCAACCTAACACTATCCATCTGTCTGTCCTATCATCATCCAACCTGACACTATCCATCTATCTGTCCTATCATCGTCCAACCTGACACTATCCATCTATCTGTCCTATCATCGTCCAACCTAACACTATCCATCTATCTGTCCTATCATCGTCCAACCTGACACTATCCATCTATCTGTCCTATCATCGTCCAACCTAAAAATATCCATCTATCTGTCCTATAATCGTCCAACCTAACACTATCCATCTGTCCTAATATAAACAACAAACTGAAAGGCTCAGAAGGAGATACTATCTGTCCACCCTAACACTGTCCATCCGTCTGTCCTACTATAACTGAAAGGCACAGAAGACACGCACATTATCTGACTGTCCTAACACTGTCTGTCCATCTGAACATTGTCCATCCTAACACTGTCTGTCCATCCTAACACTGTCTGTCCATCTGAACATTGTCCATCCTAACACTGTCTGTCCATCCTAACACTGTCTGTCCATCTGAACATTGTCCATCCTAACACTGTCTGTCCTAACACTGTCCATCTCTCTCCATCCTATCCCCCCCTGTGCAGTACTCACGCGGCCATACACGGGGTTAGCAGCGGCCAGCACGCTGCAGCGAGCGTTCAGCTTGGCGTGGATGCCCTAACACTGTCCATCTGTCTGTCCTAACATAACTGAAAGGTACAGAAGACACTGCCTGTCCTAACACTGTCTAACCTAACACAGCTGTCCATCCCAACTCTTATCTCCCCCCCCCGTCCAGTACTCACGCGGCCATACACGGGGTTTGCAGCAGCCAGCACGCTGCAGCGAGCGTTCAGCTTGGCGTGGATGCCTGCCTTGGAGATGGTCACCCTGCCCTGCTCCATCACCTCGTGAATCGCCGTGCGGTCCATGTCCGACATCTTGTCAAACTCGTCGATGCACACGATGCCGCGGTCCGCCAACACCATGGCGCCTGCCTCTAGACGTCGCTCACCTGGCGACAGTGACAGTGACGCGCAGGTGTTCATTTTAGGTGTTTGTTTAGGGGAGATGTGTGTTGTAGGGTGTTTCGTTTGTTAGGGAAAATGTCATAGTTTTGTGTTGTTTGTTTGTTAGGGAAAATGTCATACATTTCAGGTGTTCATTATGATAAGCACCATACTAAAACATCATACATTCCAGGTGTTTGTTCGTCATTCAAAACATCCCACATTCCAGGTGTTCATTCACGACACACCACATTATCCCAAAATGGATGTGTGTCAAAACTTCATGATCTTAACCCTAGTAGCGCTGAAATAACGGCAGTGGTACTAGGTGCTGCTGGCTGAATTAACAGCAGCCATTGTTGATTTGCAGTAGGGTGGGGTCAAACAACTCTTGATATTGATATGTAAAACTAAACTAAGTGTGTAAAGTTGTAAATCACTGGAAAGCTTAGATAACAAGCTTTTAAAAGAGTGAAATTTTATAGCAGCATGTAGTGTTTATGATAATATAAAAAATAAATAAAGTTTAAAAACTGCGCGTGCACTACCAATCACTGTTGCTATGTCGGTGACCCAGATTGATTTTAACACGATATGCAATGTTGTTGCGGTGCAAAAATGTCATGATTCGATAAATACTCTCTTGACATAAGTTTTGAAAAAATAAAGAGCTTCCGTGGCTTTATCGGTCGTCAAATACTCGGAAAAGTCCAGCGAAATGATCGACGCGATCGCGATCGTCATGGCGATGAACACTTATTTCGTGCGAACTGGCGGCGTTCTATGACGAAAATACGACAATCGCTTGATTTCATGTGATGCAAAGTACTCGACAGCTTATAGAAATGACTTAAAAACAGTTATTTCGAAGCCGTGTTGCGTTAAAATAAAGTAAAACAATGTATGACATCGAAATCGCCCGGTAGCTATGAAGTGCTTTGGACAAAACTTGGCACCGCTCGATTCAGTCCGATCGCGATCAATTTTTCCGAAGTTTTTCAAAAATATTTCACAATCCTTACCTTATTGTCTCTATTATCATTTAATTCAACCAAATCCTGCCTCTAAAACTCCTCATCGCCGTCAATATCGTCAAAAAACTCGAAAAATACTTCGAGTGATACGAGCGCGAACACTTTACCGCCATTTTGTTTTCAGGCGATCGACGTTCGTCCAAAAAAAAAACAAAAAAAACACACCTCTAAACCAATCAGAATCCTCGTTGCTTGCGACTGCCCGTCACCCATTTCTGCGGCCCTACAATGGCCTTCACGTTCATTGGATGACCTTTGAAAGCGAAAGAAAGCCTTCAATTACGATCACCGACGTCATCCCGGAATATTCCGGGAGCCGCCAGAAATGCTGCACTACGTCATTCCGGAGTAATCCGGGAACAGCGCTACTAGGGTTAAGTATCCATCCACCCATCCCTCTTCCTTTCCCACCTGACCCTACCTGTTTCCTGGTCAGTTGTCACGGCAGCA
The DNA here is from genome assembly GCA_030674155.1 of Stramonita haemastoma. Classification (NCBI taxonomy): domain Eukaryota; kingdom Metazoa; phylum Mollusca; class Gastropoda; order Neogastropoda; family Muricidae; genus Stramonita; species Stramonita haemastoma. The sequence continues at coordinate 2,208,760 of CM060344.1, forward strand.
GTCAAACCAACGCCGGACGATCCACGGCCTGTTGTGGGAATGGCGCGAGGGGCCGTGTGCAAAACATACCTGTCCACAGACCACAAGACCTCAGGGAAGGCAGAACACAACTCAACTTCAAAAAAAAAAAAAAAAAAAATCTACTACACATAAAATATACAGAACATACCTGTACTCAGATCAAAAGACCTGGAAAGTACAATACAAATCTACTACACATAACAAAATATATAAAACATACCTGTACACAGACCAAAAGATCTGAAAAGTAGACTACAACTCCACATAACAAAATATCTAAAACATATCTGTAAACAGACCAAAAGACTTGGGAAACTCTACAACTCTACTCCACATAACAAAACAGACATGTTTAAAATCGTTGTTGTTGAAGACAGAAAGTGTGACATGCCCAGTACTGTTTTCACTTTTAGTACAAGATAACCGACCCCTCAAGATTGACACAAGATTTTAATCAGATCAATATATTTTCTTCAAACAAAGGTTTTTAAACGCTCTAAAAAATTTTCTCCACAGTTACAAAAAAACACAAAAACCTCCCCCTAGAGCCAATAGAAAATTATTGTCCCAACAATGGTGACTAAATCAAGACATTCCTGTCAATGATGGGACACGGAACAAGAAAAGATCCCCAAGAACTTGCTTATCCAAGACTTGGTCCGGGAGGAATAATATGTGACAATAAATCCTGTACTGTAACAATAATACATGGAATTTATGTAGCGCTATATCTTGCAAAAAACAAATTGAAGCGCTTGCACTCGACCCACACAACACACAAGCAACCAATGACAATAAATAGTTTCAGCCAATTCGAAAGTACAGATGTGGAGAAACATAACTCCATCAAGAACTGACCTCAGCATTTGTGACTTGGCCACGGAGGGGTCACCGATCAGCAGGATGTTGATGTCGCTGCAACACAACCACACACACCAACGTCAGTCTGCTATCTCTTGGGTCGAATGCACGCTGAACATTTTCCACACATTAAATTCTGTTCCGCTTTTTGTAAGAGTAGGCCATTGTGTGCCGGTGGGAATAGATAACAAGATTGACAAAACTGCATGCACACGAGGATTGGATGTGTAAAAGAATAAAAAAAAATTTAACCCTTTGCTGGGCACAGCAAAATCATTTGTCACCTTCCTGCCGGGCAGAGAAAATGGAGGTGGATGGCTTGTGAGTGGGTGTATGTATTTAACATGCAATAACTGTACAATGGTCAGGTGGATTTTGATGAAATAAAAACAGCAAGATGCAGAAATGAATAAAGAAATTGCTAATACCCAATTTTTGTCATTATTTTCTTTTAGAATTATAATGCATAAACACACAAAGTCATTGATTGGTTTGTGTGTGTTACAGTTAGCGTTGCAATAACTTTAGAATGCGTGCATGGATTTTGATTAAATACAAACTAAAACATTAAGAAACAATTATAGAAAAGATATTTTCAACCTACTGTTGGTTTTTTAGTTTTTTTGATAAATGGTGCACGAACACATCGAACATTCCGACGATCGCCATTTTTGTTTACCGATGATCGCGATCAGCTTAACGTTTAAGTTTGAGCCGCTACTGTATCAAAATCCCGAATAGCAACCAAATAACAAAATATATCAAGTTCTGAACCATTGCCGAACTTGAAATCCATGATAATTTCCCCAAATCTAAGAGTAGAATTCAAAACACGTATCGGCTGTGTTAGATTTGACGATCGATTTTCGTCTCGAACTTCGCCGTAGTCAAGTCGTCTCTCTCACTTCAGTCAACAAACTCAGAAGTGCACACACTACTAGGATCGATTACATCAATATTTGAGCCTAGATACACATCTCACAGCGTCATATTTTCGGCATGGAAGCTGTAAAAACGATCGTAAATGTCGGGTTCGAAGATAGCATCCATCTTGGAAAAATTTGCGATTTTTTTTCCTCCAAAACTTGCAACAAACTCACTCCAATCGCTGCCATTTGTAATAAACATGCGGAAGTCTCGTGGGCAGTCTCGTGGCTTCTCTATTCACGTGATTTGAAGCGAGATTGGCGGGAATTTCGAATGTATGATCGCTCTGAAGTGACGGTCAGGTCGCCGGGCGCTTTGCCCAAGGACAGGGTCGGGCGCTTTGGGGCGTTGTGCCAAGCAAAGGGTTAAAAGCCACAGGAGTGCTTACTCCATTATCCTTGATATAAAACATAAAAAAATAAAAATAAACATACAAGTAAACAGGCCAGTGGGCAGACCTCTTACAAAATTACAAACACAGCTGTAGACCTGGCACTACACACACCACGCGTGAACACAGGGGGAGAGGGAGAGAGAGGGAGAGAGAAAGAGAGGGACAGAGAGAGAAAGAGAGGGAGAGGGAGAGAGAGAGGAAAGGGAAGGGAGAGAGGGAGTAAAAAAGAAAGAGAAAGAGAAAGAGAGAGAGAGAGAGAGAAAACAGAGATGGATAGAGAGCGAGAGAGAGAGAAACAGAATAGAAAGGGAGGGAGGGAGGGAGGGAGGGAGGGAGAGAGAGAGAGAGAGAGAGAGAGAGAGAGAGAGAGAGAGAGAGAGAGAGAGAGAGAGAGAGAGATGGATAGATAGAGAGCGAGAGAGCGAGAGAAACAGAATAGAAAGGGAGAGAGAGGGGGGGGGAGAGAGAGAGAGGGGGGTGGGAGAGAGAGAGTGAGAGTGAGAGAGAGATAGAGAGAGAGAGAGAAAGAGAGAGAGAGAGAGACAGAGAGAGAGAGAGACAGAGAGAGAGAGAGAGACAGAGAGCACTGTGCAGCACTGACCCCCTGAGCCGTGTTCCATTGGCCAGCACTTTCTCGTTGCCCCCCAGCAGCATGCAGAGCACCGCCTTCTTGATGAACTCGTGCCCGTGGATAGAGGGCGCCAGCGACCGCGACAGCACCTCAAACACATCCTGGGGACACAGATAGACAGACCATCCTCTTTCAGTCTATGGCCTCTGCTTTCTGGCACTGACAATTTCTTTTTAAACGCATGCACACAAGTATCATGTTTAAACTCCATCCCTTAAGCCTCTTGCATTCGGATTCTCTGAGCAAAAACTGCCCCTAGATTTCGCATTCCACCACGAAATTGGGTCAGGTAATATGCTCGCTGGCCTTTTCCTCCTTCTAAGTACATACCAGCAGCTATAATTAGACACACAGCAGGGTTTGTTCCTCTAGCCTGATAGAGCTTTGACATGTAGTAGCATTCAGAGGTCACTGCATGATGAAAAACTACTGTGTAAATCCCAGTTCGGGATTCAGGGGAGGGAATGATTAATCCCGGCTAATCCTGGTTCTGCACTAACAGGGTTATAAAAACAACAACCAAAAACCCAAACCCTGTATTTAATCTTCCTACTGTATTTACGACCCCTTCACTCCTTCCCATCCCTGTCTGGAATTTAGCTTTGGTATCTGACAGCATTCAATTCACCCTGGCCATGAAATGGTATTAGAGTTCCATATTTCTCCTATCTACATGATTTGGGGGTGGTGGGGGTGTTTAGCTGTTGTTCCTTGACTGGAGCTCATGAGGTTTAACAATGATGAGATTGTGTTTGCAACTGCTTTTACTCCACATCAAGGCAGCCACATAGACAAGTATTTTCTCTCTAAAATTAAAAAAAAACCCAAACAACAAAAAAATCAGGTATACCCCTGAAGCACTCGTCATTCTGTCCCTACACCCTCACAAGTTTTACTACAAATGTGAAAAGCCAAAGGTAAAGGTGTCCCATAACCTGTGTGGTCGTAGGAGAGCGAGGCGTCAGAGACCTCGGCTTCTCTAGGGGCCAGCATGTTGAGGGCGGCGCCCATCTCCTCTCCCTCGCTGCTTTACCTTCCCTGGTGAAAAGCCAGGCCAAGCTAAACCCATTACCCCCCCCCCCCCCCCCCCCAAAAAAATCAAACCTACAGAACACCACTTTGTGTGCAATGTTCAGCCTCAATGATTGCAGGGATACAAAAAGTAGAACATGGAAAAAAACAATAAATAGATAAATAAATAAATAGTGGTAAGAAACTCGCGTAGAGCATGGCAGCAGAGAGTCCTCAGAGGAGAAGCCCCCTTCAAACAAGTGTTTCAGGCCTTTTATCTTCCTTACACTCTAGGGAGGCCGGCCCACATCCAGTTCATGACTGGATGGAAAAAACAACAACATGCAATCCTGCAGTGAACGGAGACTCACTCTTCTGCTTGCTGAATGGCAGAGATAAAGTAAATGGAAAAAAAACAAACAACATAGCAGCCTGCAGTGAACACTCACTTTCTTCTGCTTGCTGAACTGTTTGATCTTGGAGATGTCGTCCACAGAGAACACGGGGGACAGCTCTTTGCTCATCAGAGAAACGTTGTTGGCGATCAGAATGGTTCTGGAACAAACAAAAACAAATGCACATGTGTTCAGCACAAGAAATATCTGCTCATTTCTTTACACTGGGCGGTCGGCTATTTTTGAAAATTTTGTAGGAACGACAGGTAGAACTAGAAGATTGTTGTAATTAAAAGCAAAACAAACCAACCAAAACAAATGCACATGAGCACCCAAGAAATATTTGCTTATTTGTTTACACTGGGGTGTGGCAACTTTGTTTTGTCCAGCATGTGCCCAAGCAAAATACGACAGCAGCAAAAGGGTTAATCCAACAGAAACAACACGTAAGATGATCACCTTACACTCCACAAGACATTTAACCCAGAAATAACCAGCATGACTGATGGTTGCCCAGCTCAGGCTAAAAGCCGATTCATTTATTGATATCAGCTAAGTGCCAAGGCCTACATGAAACCTTTCCTATGTTGTAAAATGTGTTGAGATTGCCTTCAGCCATGACAAGCTCTTAACATAACAACCCGCACTTTCCTGTAAAGGAAAAAAATCCTCTGAAGTCGGAGTATGGCTGCCTATATGGCAAGGAACTAGAAAACAGTCACACACGCAAACTTCTCATTCAGTGTTCTTCCTATCTCACAGTGATTCCCAGGTGGGATGATGAGTCAGAGTGCATATTCTGACTGCCCCCCCCCCCCCCCCCCCCCCCCCCCCCCCGGGTGTTAAGCTGAGGAACACACAACTGATGGTAGCAGACAGACAGACTTACCTAAAGGTGCAGGAGGTAAAGCTGTTTTTCTTGCCCGGCAGGCAGCGGTATGTTCCAATGACTTGCACCCGATCCCCAGGCTGAGAACATCACAACACAAACATGTCTCCATAAAAAACATCAAAATACTGTATCGCATAAAATCAACAAATGTCCCTGGCTGAGAACGACACGACACAACACATCTCCATAAAAAACAACATCAAAATACTGTAACGCACGAAATCAACAACAAATGTCATCAAAAAATGATGTGCTGAAAGCTCTCACTGAAGTAAACATTTTCAGTTCTTTTACTTGTCCCTCATGTCTCAGGCTGTTATAGTGTATTTATCATAAATGAACACAAACTAATTACCCTAAAAAAAAAGATCACATCTCTAATACATCTGAGCCAATGGCTTTTTTCTACCTTAATTTCCTCATCAGTATGCCAGTTAGATATACAAAAATCAGGTCAGGCGCATATGCTCGCTGGCCTTTTCTTCCTTCTAAGTACATACCAGCAGCTATAATTACTTCCAGACTCTCAGCAGGCTTTGTACTTCTAGTCTGATAGAGCTTTGACATGTGGTAGCAATTAGTGATGGTCACAGCTTGATGGAAATCTACTGTGTGTAAATCCTGGTTCGGGATTCAGGGGGGGTGGGGGGCCCTAATATTCAATCCTCGCAAATCCCGGTTCGGGACTAAGAGGGTCAAGTCTTCTCCACTATAACCCAGGTCAGGTTCATGGCCCCTCACCTTGCAGCGGTCCACCAGGTCGCCGTCGGCAACGATGTCCACAGAGCGGGGCAACTGACCAGGGGGCGCTTTCTCCGGCATTTCCTGTCACACACATCACATCACTACACATCGCATCACATCACATACATCGCATCACACACATCATATTGCATCACATCACCAAGTATAACTCTAACATGGCTATAGAAATGACGTACAGAAAAAAAAACAGGAGACTGGCATTTCCTGACACACACACACACACATCGCCGCGAGTCACTCAACCAATAACAGCCAACAATATCTTACATGACTCTAAAAACAACCTACAGAAAGAACCCAAGAGACGATTAGCATTTCCTGTCAAACACACATCGCATCACATCGCCGTGTATCACTCCTAACATGGCTGTGAAAAAGACGTACAGAAACAACCCAGGAGACCATTGGTACTTCCTGTCACACACACACACATCACAGCGCATCTCTCTACCTATAACAGCCAACAATAATATCTTACACAGCTCTGAAAACGATGTCCAGAAAGAAAGAACCCAAGAGACAATTAGCATTTCCTGTCATACACACATATCACATCACAGCGTATCATATAACACGGCAATGAAAATGATGTACAGACAGAACCCAAGAGACGATTGGCATTTCCCATATCTCTCACACATATCACAATGCTGTATATCACTCTACCAATAACAGCCAACAATAATATCTTACATGGCTCTAAAAAATGACAGACAGACAGAACCGAGGAGACGATTGGCATTTTCCGTCACACACGCACACCGCATCACAGAGTATAACTCTAACATGGCTATAAAACGACGTACACAAAGAACCCAGGAGATGAATGGCATTTCCCGCCACACACACACATCACAACGCCATGCATCACTCAACAAATAACAGCCAACAATAATGTTACGGCTATAAAAATGATGTACAGAAAGAAAGAACCCAAGAGATGATAAGCATTTTCTGTCACACACGTCACCAGGTATCATTCTCCCATAACAGCTAACTATCATAATCCTAAAAAAATAATAATCGTATATGGCTACAAAAATGATGTATGGAAGAAATCTAAGAGATTAATGAAATGTTCAGTCCAAGCTGTATACATACATACTGAGACTGCCGACTAAAGGGGTGGGGTGAGGGGGGAGAGGGAGGGAGAGAGAGAGTTGGATGGGTGACCGTCTGCACGCCTTGGCTTCAGTACAGCCCCCCAGCTGTAAATGGGTACCTGCCCTCTTTAGGGTCAGGGAAGGTAAAGCAGCGAGGGAGAGGAGATGGGCGCCGCCCTGAATATGCTGGCCCCTAGAGAAGCTGAGGTCTCTGATGCCTCGCTCCCCTACCACCACTTAGGTTATGGGACACCTTTACCTACCTTTAAAAAAATTTTCTTTTTAAAAACCTACTGGTCAACCTAAGTCACGAAGAACTGCAGCACAAACTGACCTGAATGCTGAAGGTCTGGTGATCCTTGTAGACGCACAAGCCAAACTCTGTTTCAAGCAGGTTGCCGTCATCATCCTGAAGAAATTCATCAACATCATTTTACATCCCACCTACCAGATCTATCATCATCTCTTTTTTATTTATTTATTTTTTTTTTAATGACATCTTTTCATTTCATTTCAGTGTTAAGTTTTTATACATACATGTAGACTTTCCTTTTAACAAGAATTTTTGATACACTGTGGACACTAACAGCAAAGATACAGACAAGCCCCTGAAGAAATACTTTTTTTCATGTATTTCTGATATCATCATTTCAGAAATAAGATTTGATACATTCTGCCAATAACAACCGAAACAAAACAAAACCTGCAACAGAAACTATCAACTTGATTAAATGTCTGCCTGCAGGACAGCAATGAGTCACATTGAAGTTACAAGATGACATAAACACTCTTTCCCTATGGCGCAAAATCTTTTCAATATCTATTTTATAAGCATCAGACCGTCTTTTCTCCCACCCCACCCCCCGAAAAGTTTCTATTTTTCATTAAAAATATTCTAGACCCCCTTGATATATTTATTCTTTTATCACAAAGATAACGGGGCACGTATTCATGTGCTTTTATATATTTATATATTTTTTACATCCAGTCCCCTGGTGAAGGGGGCGCAGAACATCTTGCGCACACCTTAAATCCTGGCCCACTTTTCGTAAGAGTAGGGCACCATGTGTGCAAGATGCTCTGCACCCCCCTTCACCCAAAGTTTCATTCCCCAAGCAGCAGCAGGAACCAACCTTGGTGGGACAGACCACTACATGTTACAGCAAATTTCTCTATTAATTAACCTTGGTGGGACAGACCACTACATGTTACAGCAAATTTCTCTGTTAATTAACCTTGGTGGGACAGACCACTACATGTCACAGCAGCATATAAATTTCTCTGTTAATTAACCTTGGTGGGACAGACCACTACATGTCACAGCAGCATATAAATTTCTCTGTTAATTAACCTTGGTGGGACAGACCACTACATGTCACAGCAGCATATAAATTTCTCTGTTAATTAACCTTGGTGGGACAGACCACTACAAGTCACAGTAAATTTCTCTGCTAACCTTGGTGGGGTAGACGGCGGAGGAGGGTTTGGCGTCCAGCGAGGTCATGTCGGTGTAGCGGCGCTCCATGGTCTTCTTGGTGTTGGGGCAATAATGAACACTGCGCACCACCTTGGGGTGGATCAGCGAGCCTGCACACAGATTTATTGATTTTATTCTTTAATATTGAGGAAAATGGAATAAGCACTCGTGTGCTTTTTAAACATTTACTTATTGTTTTTATTTCATTATTTCCAGTCCCCGTGTGTATGCAGTTGTGTAAATATTGTCATCTGTTCCCACTGGCACACGATGGCCTACTTTTACGAAAAGCGGAACAGAATTTAACAAGCGGAACAGAATTTAACATGCACATGGCTCTCGCATTTGGTGACGAAAACAAAAAAACAAACTGTATAGAAAAATGGACAGAATCAACACACTACAACACTCAAGCTTTCCTCACATTTAGTGACGAAAACAAAAAACCCCGAACAAACTATAGAAAAACAAACAGAATGAACACACTACAACACTCATGGTCCCTCACATTTGGTAACAAGAACAAAACAAACTGTATAGCAAAATGAACAGAATGGACACACAACACTCATGGTCCCTCACATTTGGTAACAAGAACAAAACAAACTGTATAGCAAAATGAACAGAATGGACACACTACAACACTCATGGTCCCTCACATTTGGTGACGATGCCCTCCACACACACCAGGTTGCCCAGGAATTTGCTGGTCAGGGTTCTGGGTGACACATGCTTGTTCCCAAAACTGAAACAGCCAAGGGATCGGATATATAATAAACACACACAGCTGTCAGTTTCCCCCCACCTTTCAGCTCTTCTCAGCGGCTAATTAATCCATCCCATCCCATCCCAGCCTACGCGGGGTAAGCTCATGCTATTTATAGCAGGAACTGACCACACTTGACAAGCTCGTGCTATTTATAGCAGGAACTGACCACACTTGACAAGCTCATGCTATTTATAGCAGGAACTGACCACACTTGACAAGCTCATGCTATTTATAGCAGGAACTGACCACACTTGACAAGCTCATGCTATTTATAGCAGGAACTGACCACACTTGACAAGCTCATGCTATTTATAGCAGGAACTGACCACACTTGACAAGCTCATGCTATTTATAGCAGGAACTGACCACACTTGACAAGCTCATGCTATTTATAGCAGGAACTGACCACACTTGACAATGTACAAAGAAAGGGCCACTAAATTTAGCACTCTTGACCAAGTGATGTTGAATTTATGGGCTGTGCACGTTACATGTGCATCTAACACAATACTGTTTGAAAAAAACAACATAACCCCCAACTGACAAGGTTACAAAACTAAAACATATTTTTACCATTTTCAAACCAAGTCCTGTACCAAAACAAATCACACACACCTCAAACTATGGCAGTTAGTACAATGTTGATTAATTAATCTCACCTGCCCTCGAAGCCAATGAAGAACTCCTCGTGCTGTTTGCTGTACAGCGGATCAATGGAGGCCACAAACTCCCGCAGAGCTCGGTTGAAGCACAGCAGTTCTTCATAAGACATGTCCAGCAACCTGTGTGCACAGTTAGATCACATCATTTTTTTTTTTTTTTTTTAAACTACATCTGGGCGTTGGGAAGTTGAATACAATTTAGACCAAAGTTATACCAGATAATTTTTTTTTAAAGTACATCTGGGGGTTGGTAAGTTGAATACAATTTAGACCATAAACAAGAATACCTGACGTTATCTAGCCAAGAGCACGTCAATACTGAACGAGTCCTATGAACTGGCATACTCTCTCAATCAACTAATACATGTATCTGAATCTCCATAAAAAAATTTTCTTTAACCCTTTGCTTGGCACAACGCCCCAAAGCGCCCGACCCTGTCCTTGGGCAAAACGCCCCAAAGCGCCCAGCGACATGACCGTCACTTCAGAGCGATCATACATTCGAAATTCCCGCCAATCTTGGTTCAAATCTCGTGAATATAGAAGCCACGAGACTGCCCGCGAGACTTCCGCATGTTTATTACAAATGGCGGCGATTGGAGTGAGTTTGTTGTAAGTTTTGGAGGAAAAAAATCGCAAATTTTTCCAAGATGGATGCTATCTTCGAACCCGACATGTACGATCGTTTTTACAGCTTCTATGCCGAAAATATGACGCTGTGAGATGTGTATCTAGGCTCAAATATCGATGTAATTGATCCTAGTAGTGTGTGCACTTCTGAGTTTGTTGACTGAAGTGAGAGAGACGACTTTGACTACGGCGAAGTTCGAGACAAAAATCGATCGTCAAATCTAACACGGCCGATACGCGTTTTGAATTCTACTCTTAGATTTGGGGAAATTATCGCGGATTTCAAGTTCGGCAATGGTTCAGAACTTGATATATTTTGTTATTTGGTTGCTATTCAGGATTTTGATACGGTAGCGGCTCAAACTTAAACGTTAAGCTGATCGCGATCATCGGTAAACAAAAATGGCGATCGTCGGAATGTTCGATGTGTTCGTGCACCATTTATCAAAAAAACTATAAAACCAACAGTAGGTTGAAAATATCTTTTCTATATTTGTTTCTTAATGTTTTAGTTTTTATTTAATCAAAATCCATGCACGCATTCTAAAGTTATTGCAACGCTAACTGTAACACACACAAACCAATCAATGACTTTGTGTGTTTATGCATTATAATTCTAAAAGAAAATAAAAATAATGACAAAAATTGGGTATTAGCAATTTTTTTTATTCATTTCTGCATCTTGCTGTTTTTATTTCATCAAAATCCACCCGACCATTGTAGAGTTATTGCATGTTAAATACATACACCCACTCACAAGCCATCCACCTCCATTTTCTCTGCCCGGCAGGAAGGTGACAAATGATTTTGCTGTGCCCAGCAAAGGGTTAAAAAGTCAGTCATCTTGGTAGTGTTGAAAACTTGCATTATTGTTATGCTGTCTAATAGAATAAATAATTTTTAATAAAAAGAAACTGAAAATAAAATCTTAAAACATTAAAAAAACAAAAAAAAACATGCACACAAATGCAAAATAATTGATTTTCTTACAGTCTTCAGTGCAGAGCAATCTGTTTTTTCTTCACAAACAACAAATCTGTTTTCTTTCTAAATTGCACACCAGAACTGAGGCCTCAGCCACTTACGCGGTGCAGCGTTTGGGATTCTTGCGTCGCAGGTCATTGATGTTGACGACCAGGCGCACCTCTGTGTTGGTCACCATGTCCCGCACCTTCTGCTGGTAGATGCCCTGGTCTTCCTGCACACACACACACACACCACCATCCATACCATCATGTTGAAATCATGTTGGTTTATTAATGTTGGTGAAATGTTTTTCTCTGCACTGTGGGTTTTTTTTTTTGGGGGGGGGTTTCCCCCCTTAGATAGATGGCTTGATGAAAAAAAGCAAATCGATGCTTAATGACAACGTACCATCTGAAAATAAAATTTGGACTTTGACTTGACAGACCATAATTAAATGTGACACTCCACCACGAAGTGACCAGCTGTTCCACTAGTAGTAGGCACCCCATCACTGGTATCAGTCTCAGAAGACTATGGAGTTGCGCTCTAGTCTTTAGAGCACAAAGCCTGGGTAAGTGAGTATGGAGGACAAACTTACCCATGCAGCAGACATCCCCCCCCCCCTCTCTCCATACCACTGGAATGATCCATTGGAAAGGAAATCGACCAATACCAATGGTTTCAGTACTGTTGCTGGAGCCACCAGAACATTGTCATATGATATACAGTCCCGTTGCCATATATAGACCAGAGCCGCCCTGGGACTTGCAACTCCCCAATTTTTCCTCAGGGATGGTGTCTAAACATGACCTAGCTTTTCCACTAGCAGCAAGGCAAGTTGCTGTGGGGGCCAAGTCGATTTTAAGACTTTGATTGATTATATAACTATAGCCATTATTCTACGTGTAGTGAAATATCAAGGCATGAATTTGTTTCCTTTTGCCTTTAAACATGTTTAAAAAATTATTAAAAACCAAAGCCATCATTCTCGCCATCGTAAAATATTACGTATTAGCATGCTCAACTTGTCAATTTCTCATTTTCTGCAGTCTATCATTTCAAGTTGCAATAACTTTTGATAGAATTGTCTGATTTTAAATCTGCATACACACTGGGACTGGATGAACAAAAAGCACACAAGTGCTTATTCCATTAATGATTATTCTCTTTATAAAAGAATAAAGAAAAGAATAAAAGTGTCGTCAGTGTATCGATCTCTGTGACCTGGATAGGGGTCAGTAACTCCTACTGGAAATGGAATGAGGTCAGGCCTACTACGAACAGTGTCATCGAAAAGCCAACACTTAACCGTTCTGTTACAGCTTATAATGATCTATATCTGACATGTTTGTTTCATGACGGTATTCTACTTTGTGCAGCCATTCTGACATTCAGTAGGCTAGTGTGTGTGAGACCGTCTGGGATGGGCTAGGCTAACCTAGGCCTAGTAGCATCATTCACAGGGTGATCGCCTGCTGCATTGGTCAGGGGTATCTGCCTTACACAACTTACGACAGACAGACAGACAGACAGACAGACACACACAAACACACGATGAACACATGTATACAGTATATTCGCACGCGAGTATTGGTACACGCATACGAACACACATACTCAGTTGCCACGGTGAAACTGACGCGGTTATAGATACCAAACACCGGTAAAAGAAACCACTCTTACTGACCTCGTCATCCAGAAAGTCTAAATATTCCCTCTGAATCTCTCTCAAACGTTGATCGACTTCAACTGCCATCTTGATCACCAAAAGCAACCTCACAAAAATTTACAGCTTTACAAGATTCCGACAATGCCTTCGTCAACAACGATTTCGCGCGGAATTTACCACGTGACAATCTTTCCCGCGGTTTGAATCTCGTCAATACTGAGATCATACGATAACCTATATTTATGCATCAATTTCATGCCTCATGTCAGTAATGAAAAAACTAGAATATTAAAAAGAATACAAGATAACAACTATTGTTGTATATATCAATCTAAAAATTCTCATGAACTATACCCAAACCGGAAGTGTATTTTGTTTACAACATGGCGTCCGACCATGCGGCTGTATGCACGTCGCCAAAAATACATGTATTCCTTTCCAATGGAAAGCCCAAGATCTGGAATGCTAAGGGTGAGAACTTTGGAGATCAAGATTTGAATCGCAGAAAGATAAATTAAAACTAACAACTCAGTAAAGCGTTTCTTCAAGAGCCGGCTCGATATCAAGAATTTTCTGGTGCATTTCCACGTAACGACCCCCCCAGCTCCCGCAGAGGAATCAACCGCCACCCCATCCCCAACCCCTTTAATATATGCCCCCCCTCCCCCTCCCCCTTTATGTTTTTGATTAAAGCCTAATCGCCACATCAGGTGCTGATTGGTGATAGTCTATTCGCATCATTACCTAATGCAAAGATGGTATTGGTTGGTGGTTGAATTTAAGTGAAGTTGCTGGCTGCCTACCATGTTTGTGTCAATCATTAATTAATTCATGTTTAAAGTTAGGTTTCCTGTAGACTTTGTCTTTCTTCTTTGCACACTCTTGAATTCAGTGCTGTTGTCATCAGCTTCATAAAGCCTTCTAGGTGAGCAGAAGAAAAAGTTTGTTAGTTATTACCTATAGTTTTGGTTTCTTCTTCTCATTGGTTTAATGTCCATTCACTACAAGGTGATTTAGACAATGGTCCATTCACGTTAAGAATGTTCTGAAAAGGGGATGAGGGAAAGGTGAAAGGATGAAGAATGTAATGGATGGTGATAAGTTTATAAAATTTCATTTACACTGTCCTACTGGTGACTGGCAAATGAAATACTTTCTGCAACTGATACCAGGACATGCAGCTCAGAATTGTACAAAATACATGGGATATTTCTATATTTTTTTCTCTGTGTGTGTGTTTGTGTGCATACGTGTTTGTCACTTTGAGTATAGTCTTATGTGTGTGTGTGTGTGTGTGTGTGTGTGTGTGTGTGTGTGTGTGTGTGTGTGTGTGTGTGTGTGCGCATGCATGTGTGTGTACTGTGTGTATACATCACATGTATAAAGCACATTTTGGTCTTTTCTTGTTGTTCCACAGCTAGAACTCTGAGGTTTGTCATGAAGTTTTGACAAAATTTGCGTCAGCTTTTAACTGTTCAATGCATGATGGTGTTAAAACTTTAAACCTATTTCCCTGGATAACAATGTCATTGTCATGTATTGAATTATACTGACTGCAGATGCAGTGAGGTTACGCCAACAGCACAGGGTGGTGGGGGTGCTGGTGGGCTGTCTCC
>CM060344.1:2226048-2268548 GCA_030674155.1 Stramonita haemastoma
TGTGTTTCTGCCAGTCCCTATACTGTTTACATTTATCTATGTTTTGACTGCTGTCACGTCAAACAGTATGAAAGAAAGTATATGGAGTTTGGTGTCAAAAGAAAGCTAGTTCAAAGCTCATTTTAAGGATAGCTTTGTTTGTTTATTTTTTGACGATTCATTGTGCGAAACGATGCATGAAAGAAGCAAAGGTAATTTACAGCTGAACACGGCTATAGTGCAAGCGGCTAGTGCCGTCTTTCCTTTTGCCCCGTTTATTTATATCCACGCCCTGCCAGCTGTGGGTCATGAACTTTGAGTGGGGAACTAAAGAGACCGCTATGAGAAGCCGTGGTGTGTGTGTGTGTGTGTGTGTGTGTGTGTGTGTGTGTGTGTGTGTGTGTGTGTGTGTGTGTGTGTTGTGTTGTGTGTGTGTTGTGTGTGTGTGTGTGTGTGTGTGTGTGTGTGTGTGTGTGTGTGTGTGGTGTGTGAGTGATGTTGTGTGTGTATGTGTGTGTGTGTGTGTGTGTGTGTGTGTGTGTGTGTGTGTGTGTGTGTGTGTGTGTGTGTGTGTGTGAATGGTTGCAAGTATATTACCTGTTGGGCTTGTGATCTTTCTTAACATTGTGATCGATTGTATTGTATATATATGTATCACTTTCAGTCATGACATTTTTCTTTGTGTGAAACATGGGATGCATTCCTGGAAATGTGACATCGTTGTGTTGTTCCATTTTTTCCTGTTTGTGTTTTATTTAAATTTATTTGTGTTATTCTGAGAGTAGCTTTATAAACAAACTTTCTTCAAGGACATTTACATGGTTGCTGTGAGTCCATTTTCATCAATGACTTAATGTTGCAAACAGGGACTTCAGTTTCTTATCTCAATTCTCATCCACAAAACTAAAACCCAGACCAGTACTCGTAAAGATGTTTTCAACTGGCTGTTTAAGCTTGTAATAATTTTTTTTCTAACTTATGTATAAGATTTAGTTTTTATCTTAAGCCCAGGTACCCTGGCTTCAGGGTAACAGAACAGACTTATAAAGGCTGTGGAAGGTGATGTTGTAGCACATTCTCCAAGTCAACATCTTTGAGGTCACCCAGAATATGTCTAATAGTAATATGTCTTTTGTCTTACTTATCATACCTGAGAATCGCTGTAGTGCTAGACATGCTGAATGCATGAGGTTTTCATGTGAATGACTTTTCACATACCTTGCCCCACACAAGGGCAGCCTGAAGCCCTACTCAGACTTGGGAGGATTTTGTTTTCACTCATAAAGGCGAATTGCTGAGTGAAAGAATGGTAATCCCAAATTAGCGGTAGTTGGTTGAGGTACATTCCCTAAACCGGATAGCTCCACAGGGACTTTGAAATAACCAAACCAACCCAATAATGCCAAGAGCTTGTCATGGCTGAAGACAGTCTTGACATAGCTCTTTTAAAGCATAACGACATTTTAAGGTAGCCCTCACAGCACGCAAAAACTGTATAACTCAGTGAAAGGTCCAGGGCCCAGTGCTAAAATTAGCCCTTTCCTATCACCATGTCCAAGTGTGGTCAGCCCCTGCTATAATTAGCACCAACTGGGAAGGAATGCATAGCAGCTGAGAGGAGCTGACTGAAAGTGGAGGAAACTGACAGCTGTGGCCTTGGCACGTGACCTTCATCAATGGGTGACAGACAACTTTTTGGCCCAGGCCGTAGCAGTGATGATGAAGAAGCTGATGTTTGACAAGGACTATCTTGTTTTGCAGGCATTGTAGAACTGGTGAAAGAAAAACCTGTGACAGAGGAGGAGTGCTTGCGCCGAGCAGAGACTGAGGCAGAAGAGAGAAAAATCAGTTACGATGCTCAGGTATGTTTTTTTTTTTTTACTGTAACTTGTTCTACTACTTGTGTAAGGGGGGACGGGATAGCACACTGGTCAGAGCGCTCACTTTCCCCCAGCCAATGTTAAGCAGCGTCGAGCGTGGACGCCAAGTGGATGGGTGACTGTTTGCGCGCCTTAGCTTCAGTACAGTTCCCCCAGTTCACCCAGCTGTAAGTGGGTACCTGCCGTCTTTAGGGTCAGGGAAGGTAAAGCAGCGAGGGAGAGGAGATGGGTGCTGTCCTCAATATGCTGACCCCTAGAGAAGCTGAGGTCTCTGACACCTCGCTCCCCTACGACCACACAGGTTATGGGACACCTTTACCTTTTTTTTTACCTTTTTACTGCTTGTGTGTTCAGCTTGATACCTGCTGTATTGGTCAGGACACAGTGTGTGTGTGTGTGTGTGTGTGTGTGTGTGTGTGTGTGTGTGTGTGTGTGTGTTTGTGTGTGTGTGTGTGTGTGTGTGTGTGTGTGTGTGTGTGTGTGTGTGTGTGTGTGCTTTTAATTTTTTTTATTTAATTTTTTTTTATATCAAGGATAATGGAATATGGATAATTTTTTATATCGAGGATAGTGTGTGTGTGTGTGTGTGTGTGTGTGTGTGTGTGTGTGTGTGTGTGTGTGTGTGTGTGTTGTTGCTGTTGTTGTTGTCTTCAATTTTACGTCTGTTCACTCTTAGTGATATTAGACAAATGTGTGTGTGTGTGTGTGTGTGTGTGTGTGTGTGTGTGTGTGTGTGTGTGTGTGTGTGTGTGCATGCGTGCATGTGTGTGCGTGTGTATAAAATGTGTATGATGTGTGTCTAGGCATAAAAATTTTTTTTTTGGGGGGGGGGGGGGGGGAGTTATTTTTGTGTTCTTCAAATAATAGTCAGCAAAGTTCTAACAGATGTCCATGCCAAATGCAATACCAGTATGAGTAATTTTTGTTTTCCAGCAAGAGCTGTTCCAGGAAGAACGGCGTCGGGAAATGCTGCGGAACAAAGAACGCATCCTGGAAGGCAAGAGAGCGAAAGAAACGGCAGAAACTGTCCAAAGAGGTAGAGGAAAAAGAACCTCCCACGCAGGAGAGTGACTCGGAAGAGGAACAACTCTGTGTGGACAAGAGACAGTTTCCTGCTACAGCCGAGAAACATTTGTTGGTTCAGCTTTTTACAGGTAAGTTTCCGATGCAAGGTCAAAGTCAAAGTCAAATTTTTATTTCCAGATGGTCCATTGAATAAACATTGATTTTTCTTTTTTTCATCGAGCCATCTATCTAGGAAAAAAAGAGAAAAATAAACATTTCACCAATAGGTGAAAAGAGGTGTGTGTGTGTGCAGTTGATTTTGTTTTCTGAAATCCTCCATACCCCAAGAGGGGTCAAAGGCGAATTAAGTCTTGAATCTTGTGTGTAACAAGAGGTTACAGCTTAAGACAGGTAGCTGCAGTTATTTTTGTTGTTGATTATTTATATCATCATCATCTTCTTTTTTTTTTCCTCTTCTTCTGCTGCTGCTGCTACTGCTGCTGTTCATTGCACATATCCGACATCACTCAGTCCAAAGTGCCAAATTTAGCACACCCTTTCCTTTTACCTAGTCCAACTGTGGTCAGATCCTGCTGTAATTAGCACCATCTAGGATGGGATGGGATGGGTTAATTAGCAGCTGAGAGGAGCTGAAAGTGGGGGAAACGGACAGCTGTGACTGTCAATGCTGATGCTACTGCTGATGCTACTGCATTCGCTATTGCATAGAATGATGTCTAGCACCTTGTCTTCTCTAGTGCTTGTCACTCTGTAGAAGGTCTGTCTTCCTGCTACTGGCCTCAGCAGATGTATTCTTTCTTCAGGGCAGCTTATTTAAAAGTTCTGTTAGATTACCAAAATTCAGATTGGCCTGAAAAAGGGTGGGATAATTGGCTGGGCAGGCAGAAAATAAGCAAGAGAGAGAGACGGGGGGTGGGGAGGGGGGAGAGAGAGAGAGAGAGAGAGAGAGGGGGGGGGGAGGGGAGAAGAGAGAGAGAGAGGGGGTGGGGAGAGGGGAGAGGAGAGGACAGGAGAGGAGAGGAGAGAGACAGAGAGAGATCATGAACTTCTTCACATTAATTTTTTTTTTTTTTTTCAGAAAATCCATGGAAGCAGGAAGTAGAGAGTGCAGAGAAAGACTGGAGCTTCCCAGAGACGGAGATGGAGAAAATTCGCTGTGCAGTGTTCCGCGACCTGTGGGAAAAAGACCACTACCTGACTTCAGGCCAGAAGTTTGGAGGGGATTTTCTGGCTTACCCAGGTGAGTCCTGCTGTCACCTGTCTAAAAGCTATGCAGAACATCTTGCGCACACATGAAAACCCTGTTCCGCCTTTCAGAAGAGCAGGCCATTGTGTGCCGGTAGGAGCGTATAACAAAAATGTTTTTAAAAAACCCAGCATGCACACAGGTGTTGTGTTTAGACACCATCCCTTAGAAAAATTGGGGAGTTGGAGTCCCCAGGGTGGCTGGGGCTGTATATATAAAAAAAAAAAATAATAATGGGTGGTGATGCGCTTTCGCCAGGAAGAGCAGCTGGAATTTCATGCAGAAAAATCTGCTGTGACATAAAGGGGTATAAAATGTTTCTAAAATATGAAAGCTGGTGTTTTAAAAAAATATTTGTTTTGTTTTCTTTTTGTTGTTGTTGTTTTTTGTTATTGTTGTTGTTGTTATTGTTGTTATTGTTGTTGTTGTTATTGTTGTTGTTCCTCAGCTAGAGCTCTAGGGTTCACCAATGGTGAGATTTTTGCGTATTGACCGTTTTTTTCCCCCCCTACCATTTAGGAGCCGCGTTTTGACTTTAGAGATAGTGTCTAATAAACATGACACCTGTGTGCATGCCTTTTGGGGGTGGGGGGGGGATGGTTGTCATTTGTTCCTACTGGCACACAATGGCCTACTCTTCTGAAAGGCAGGGCGGGTTTTCAATGTGTGTTCAAGATGATTTGCCTGCGTTTGTACATGGGGCCTCAGTTTGTCTCGTCCAAAGGATTTTGACATTTAGTTTAATTTTTTTTTCGTCAGAGTGGGAAGAGAGGGTGAGGCTGGGAATCAAACCCAGAACCTCATGGTTTACTTGTTAGCAGGCTAACATCTTAACTGTCCTGCCACCCTCCTTCTGAAAGGGTTGGTTTAATGAAAGCGTGGTTGAATCAATGTAGGTGGATTTTTGTTGTTGTTGTTGTTCCTTAGCTAGAGCTATGAAGTAAGATTTTTGTGTAAAAAAAGTCTGTCCCGAGCCTAAGGCTCATCAGGCCGGTGCTTATCCTGTTTTCTGTGGCGTTAAGCAACTAAGAGTCATAGACTCCCCCCTGGATAGGACGCCAGTCTATCGCAGGGTTAACCCCCAACACAAGGTTGGTACCCCTTTTACACCTGGGTGCGGTGAGAAAATAGCCGTAAAGTGCCTTCAGGGTTCCCACACATCAGACCATTCTCAATATAAGGACCTTATAAGGACCTTATAAGGACCATTTTGTCTCCTATAAGGACCGTAACCATCGACAAATTTTGCCAACTATAAGCAATCAGCCAATGTGTCTACTAAAAGAGAGACACTGCAAAACATAAGACATAACATAGAAGCATAGAATGGACACAACACAAGACATAACATAAAAGTGTAGAATGGACACAATACAAGACATAACATCTATAGGAGTGCAGAATGGAGGGCAGGATCGGAGGCAAAGACTTACCACAATCTGTATGACATGATGGTTGAAGATGTCAGACTAATTCATCATATGAAATCCACAAGAAAAATATCCACTAAGCACTTATTTGGAAGAAGGTCCATCCTGAACAAAAGTCTGACCCATTTCATACACAATCCACCAAATATCCACCAAACTCTTATTTAGAAGAAGTTCCATTCTGAACAAAAGTCTGGCTAATTTCATACACAATCCACCAAATTATAACACACTGCACACATATATTCCTTCCTGCTGATTTCCTTATCAACTTCAGCTTTGAAAACTATTCTACACTAATTCATCTTTTTGATATAAGCCAAATTAACACTTGCAAACTAAAATATATACATATTGGTCTTTCTATTGAATTTGTGACAGAGATAAGGGTGCTATGGAAAGGCCTTCAGTTCTTCTTGAAGTTTGGCTAGTTCCTTGTCAAGACGAGAGACCTCATCTTTCTTGTCCTTGGAAGCTAGGCGCAGTTGACAAGAGCGGTCAATCAAAGTGAAGCTGCGCTGCTGCTGCCCTTCAAATGCCAGCCTGTCAGCTTCCTCAACAAGCTGCACTGCAATGTCCTGTGTTGTTTTCCTTTTCTTTTTTAGTGCCTCAATTTCTTCTGTCTTCTTTCTCTTTTTTTCCAGACGCTCTTGGTTGGTCTTCAGCTTGCTTTGTTCATCAAGGAAACGCCTGTACTCTTGCTGGGCATGACCAGCATCAACCAGCAGCCTCTTTGTAATGTTGACCTTCAAGATTCCACCACAACTGTGTATGTGGTCAAGCACAGTTCTCCTGGCTTTCAGAGCTTTCTGGCTCAGATTGTCAGTCATCATTTCTTTGTTGTAGGAAAACCCACGCTCCACTGTCGACTGTCCATGGGACAGAACAAGGAGCTTCTGGATGACATTCCACAGCTTGGCATACTTGCTCTCCGTTGCAAGGTGACCATAAAACCAAGCATCCAGCCTCTGTGTGGAGGGGTCAAAACTGGCAGCATCAGACGCAATGTCGTCGAGGAAGTCAGCAAACTCTTTGCACACTGTGTCAGCAGTTTCATGGTCTAGTCTCTTGACACCACACATTGCGTGGAGTAGATTCTGCATTTGTTCTTTGCAGGCTGCTCTGTTTTTCATAGTCTCTGGGTTGAGGCAGGAAATCTGTCGAATGACTGCATACTTCAGAGGACACTTGTCTTGTAGTTTGCTGACTGTTGCTTTCAAGAACTTTCTGCAGCTCTGCTGAAACTCAGTGACAGCTCTGTCACTTGCAGGATTCTTTTTTGACATTTTTGCTTTTTGAAGCAGGGATCTCGCCTGGAAGCCTATGTCGATTTCTCCTAAACTGCAGTAGTTATCAGAATTGGACACATCAACTGCAGCAAGTTTTTCAGCACTGTCACAATCATTTAGAACATCTTGACGGAGAAAACGTCGCATGAGGTTTCTCATCATTCTCTGCAAGTCAGAGCTGAGGTAGGGAATGAGGGGCTCATCTTTTTGGTACTTGGTCAGGAAGGGCTCCATTTCCCTTGCAACTGCAGCAAAGAAAGCCAGCTGAGCAGAGGTAAGGGGCGCACTGACACCTAACTTGACTGTCTCAAAACTCTTGTTCTTTGGTAGGGGGATTTTCTTTTCTTCTGCTGTTTTCACATAGAGATCCAGGGCAGGCAGAAGCTCAATTATCTTGGTAGCTACAGACGCATTTTCCAACCATCTGTGAGAGCAGAACTTTGGAGGTAGAGATGTGGCATTGCTAACCCTCATGAAGTCCTCTCGTCTAGCTGGGCTGTCCTTGAAAAGGTAGTAGCATGCTGACAGGAAGGAATCCACTTGCCATGAAGAAGCATTGCAGCCTGCTCGGAAAGAATTGTGGACTGTGTGAAGGCCACAACTGCCTGTGTGCAGTAGGCCAACTTTTAGGTCCTCCTTCATACTGCTGTGAATTCGGTTGTACACACTCCAGTTCACTGCAGGGCCATCCATCCCCAGCTGAATCATGTCTTCCTTGGGCAAGGAGAACTCGGACTGCACACTCAAAATTTTGTCAAACAGGTCAATTGCACAGGCATGTCCCAAGAAATCTGAGGTCAAATATCTCGTCTGGACAGCATCTCCATCCCAAAACCTGACATGAAAATCCATTTGCTTCAATTTGTTTTTCTGGTTCATGGACTCATCAAAAAGAAGCGCATATCCTGAAGAAGAAGCCCTCACTCTCTCTTTCAGCTGGTTCAGGAAATGAGGTGCAAGTCCAAAGGTGGTCAGGTACCTACACTTTGTCTCTGAACATTTAAACTGCAGAGCTGTGTCGCTGTCTGGAAACATTTGTTGAAAAAGCTCCCCAACACCCTTTGATGAGACAAAGCTGTAGTGGGACTCCACCACCTTCAAGCTCCACAGGATTTCTGCCTTGAGCGCTTGGTTGGCCAGACTGTGATCTGAAAAAAAAAAAAAAAACTCTAGCAAACACAACCTGAGATCTGAAAAATAAAATAAAATAAAACAAAACTCTAGCAAACACCTTCATTTCTAACTTTTTTTTCTGACAGGCATTCATTCTACACAATAAGTATATGTGTTGATATTCATAGTTCTAGCGTTTCTTTTTTTTTTTTTTTTGTTTGTTTGGTTTTTGTTTTTTTTCCTGTGCGCACCCCCTTTGTGGATAGTTGTCCTATATAGAACTTGCCACGTTACTAGCAACATGATTTTTTCTTCTTTTTGTAGAGGGCACCTCTATATGCACACACACACACACACACACACACACACACACACACACACACACACACACACACACACACACACACACACACAACACACACATGTGCACAGAGAGAGAGATTTCATGTAGAGAAAAAAAAAAAGAATTTGAGAGAGAGAGAGAGAGAGAGAGAGAGAGATGAGAGAGAGAGAGAGAGAGAGAGAGAGAGAGAGAGAGAGGCGGGAGAGAGAGAGAGAGAGTCTAAAGAGCGATGATGGGGGGAAAGCGGAGGGAAGGGGGAACCACATTCAGTGTTTGTCTGCTGGGTCACACCAGTGTGTTTTTTTATGTTCAAAACAAAATGACAAAGAGAAAGTGTCTGTCACATGTGTGTGTGTGTGTGTGTGTGTGTGTTGTGTGTGTGTGTGTGTGTGTGTGTGTGTGTGTGTGTGTGTGTGTGTGTGAGAGAGAGAGAGAGAGAGGAGAGAGAGAGAGAGAGAGAGAGAGAGAGAGAGAGAGAGAGAGAGAGAGAGGAGATGAGAGAGAGAGAGAGAGAATCTGTCACATGTGTGTGTGGTGTGTGTGTGTGTGTGTGTGTGTGTGTGTGTGTGTGTGTGTGTGTGTGTGTGTGGTGTGGTGAGAGAGAGAGAGAGAGAGGGAGAGAGAGAGAGAGAGAGAGAGAGAGAGAGAGAGAGAATCTGTCACATGTGTTGTGTGTGTGTGTGTGTGTGTGTGTGTGTGTGTGTGTGTGTGTGTGTGTGTGTGGAGAGAGAGAGAGAGAGAAGAGAGAGAGAGAGAGAGAGAGAGAGAGAGAGAGAGAGTTATTTTACTTACCAGTGAGTTTTGACTGGAACGTACTTGGCTGAGCACAGGTAGGCCTACTTGGTGCCTGAGCACTGCTGGTACTTGGTTGAACTGATGATCCACCGGCTTCAAAGAGATCGGGGATCACAACTCTAGTTTCCATGCGATGACGCTGTTCATTACGCTCATGGCGCTTACTTTTCATGTGCGCCTTCAACACGGCTTCGCCCATCGATGCCAGATTTAGCGAAATGCAACACACAATACATCTTGCTTTTTTTGAATCACTGTCTCGCCTGATCCAGTACTTGTAGCTATCCTCTTTTATCCAACGATCTTGGAAAGAACACTTTCCCGGCATTTTGGTGGCTTGGAACGGTTATTTTCACTTTCAAGGCATGCGCATTGGGCCACTTCCGTCAGACAGTCTATCAGCCAGTTCCGAGATTTACTTCCCTTTACATTTCGTCTGCTACGGTCCCTTTACGACGGCAAATCAATTGAGCGCAAATTTTCCTTTTCTTTTTTTTTCTCGCGGATAATGATAATCGGGAAAGGCACACATAATTTCTTAGCTCTCTTTATAATGAAGACAGTTTTGATTTTATAAGGACCTCAGTGCTTTTTATAAGGACCGATTGTGTAAATATAAGCACTTTTAAGGCCTTATGAGACTCTACATCAAATTTAAAGACTTATAAGCACCTATAAGGACTGTACGAACCCTGGCCTTTTCCTAGGGCACAACGCCATAGCCGAAAGCTGGGATCAAACCCGCAACCTTTAGATTACGAGTCCAACGCCCTAACCACTAGACTACAGCAGCAGCTAGATTTTTGTGTAAGCAACCTTTTTCTTTTTTCCCACCCACCACTTTCTATCAATCGTAAAGAAGCATAAACTGAAATAGTACGGGCATGAAACAAGATGAAAAGGACTTGAATGTCAGCCACGATGTGTTTTCTGTACATAAAAAAACCCCTCATTTTCAATCTTTTGGTTCGTTCTCCAGGAGACCCCTCCCGTTTCCACTCGTTCTACATCGTGAGGTGTGTGGAGTTTGACCGCCAGTTACCTGCCCTTGACCTCATCGCTATGGGGCGGCTGGGAGCCACTGTCCGAAAGACGGTACTGATTGCCTCCCTTGACAGCAAGGGCCGTGTGCGGTACACGTCCTTGCAGTGGACCGGGATGTCGTGACGGCACACACACCTGCCAGCATCGCTGTCATGGCTGACATCGTCACTCCACTTCTCCTGGAAGTGTCGTTATTTTATTTAATTTTTTTAATTTATTCTGTTATAT
Organism: Stramonita haemastoma; assembly: GCA_030674155.1. Taxonomy (NCBI): domain Eukaryota; kingdom Metazoa; phylum Mollusca; class Gastropoda; order Neogastropoda; family Muricidae; genus Stramonita; species Stramonita haemastoma. The sequence continues at coordinate 2,236,422 of CM060344.1, forward strand.
TGAGGATAATGGAATAAGCGCTTATGTACTTTTTTACATCCAGTATGTATGCAGTATAAAGTGTGTTTGCAGTTTTGTAAATCTTGTCTGTTCCTACCGGCACACAATGGCCTTTTTTTTAAAGCGTACCAAAATACCACCATTAATGCTATCTTATGATATTTTCTCTTTTCACCCCTTCCACTCACTTCAATAACTTCCATTACACTTTCCACTTTTCTCGTCTAATATCACTTAGAGTGAACAGACATTAAATTGAAGACAACAACAACACAATGGCCTACTCTTACAAAAAGTGGAACAGGATTTAATATGTTCTGCATGTCCTTGGAGCACTGTGTTTGCTCATAGTTCATGAGGAGGGCAGCCTGGTTTGCCCGCAGAGAAATCTGCTGAGACTGAAAATGGTGAACAACACAACACAGTATATATATATATATATATATATATATATATATATATATATATATATATATATATATATATATATATATATATATATACATTCCTGAAGTTGGAATGCGGCTACCTTCATGGTGGGCAAAAACGATCGCATGTGCAAAATCTTACTGTTGGTGAACCTTGGAGCTCTAGCTTCGGAACAGAAAAAAAACCCACCCCCAAGACTACAATACAATATAAAACAACACGCAGTATGCACCAAGTTTTTCAGGTGTCAATGTGTTGTGGGCTAAGCTGAAGCAGGTGGGACTATAAACCGAGGCCCCGTGTGTGAACACATGCAGAACATCTTGCGCACACGTTAAATCTTGTTCCGCTTTTTGTAAGAGTAGGCCATCGTGTGGCGGTGGGAACAGATGACAAGATTTACAAACTGCATACACACGTTGGCTGGATGTAAAAAAGCACATGAGTGCTTATTCCATTATCCTCAATATAAAAGAATAAATAAAAAAATAAATAAGCCCATGCTTTCCCACCTCACCCAGTGCATGCTGGGCTGGTGTGGGTCATCTCAAGTCAGCGGTTAGAGCTGCCCAACGCTTCTGTGACAGACAAGGATTTCTCTTTGTTTTAATGTATGTGGAAATTATTATGTGTGTGTTTACACATGGCACTTAGGGTTTTTTTTTTGTTTTGTTTCATTTTTTTGTTGTTCCTTGGCTTGATTTCCAGAGTTCCAATGGTGAGATTTTTGTGTATGCAACTGTCCTCCCCCCCCACAATTAGGTAACCGTATCACAACTTAGGGGATAGTGTCTACCTGTGTGCATGCTTTAAAAAAAAAAAAAATCATCCATTCTTACTAGCACAAAATGGCCTGCTTGGGTTCTTAACATGTATGCGAGATGTTCTGCGTACATTCACACACAGGGCCTTGGTCTATAGTCTCATCCAAAGTACTTTGACATTCAGTTAAATTTTCTCGTCAAACTGAGAAGAAAGGGCAAGGCTGGGAATCAAACCCAGAACCTCAGGGTTTACTTTGAAGGCAGATGGACATCTTAACCATTCTGGCTCCTTTCTTGGATGTGATGGGATAGCCTAGAGGTTAGAACATTGCGCTCACAATTTGACAACCCAGGTTCGATTCCCGTTCGAGGGGATTTTTTCCCCTGCAGTTAACATCAGTGCTGACTCCACTCTCCCCAAAAGTCCTTTGGATGAGACTATAAACTGAGGAAGCCCTGTGTGCGATCACATGCAGAACATCTTACACCCACATTAAATCCTGTTCTGCTTTTCCTAAGAGTAGGCCATTGTGCCGGTGGGAACAGATGACAAGATTGACAAAACTACATACACACGGGGACTGGATATAAAAAAAAGCTCATGAGTGCTTATTCCATTATCCTCAATATAAAAGAATAAAAGAAAAAAAAATTGGCCTTGGTTTAATTAAAAGGGGATTTGAGTCGGACTCTGTGTTAAATCCAAACAAAATCCCCTAAGAAAAATTAGTGCCCCCTGAACCAGAGTCCTCCATGACCAACAAACCACTGGTAAATACTGTGATTTTGAAATCAGCACTCTGGTTCTTGTCTTGTGCTAGAGAGAGAGAGAGAGAGAGAGAGAAGAGAGAGAGAGAGAGAGAGAGAGAGAGTGTGTGTGTGTGTGTGTGTGTGTGTGTGTGTGTGTGTGTGTGAGATATACTGATAATGGATGGGATGTGTTTTGGGAAGAATTTGGCCATGATATTTTGAAACTTTGACATCTGTCCTGATGAAATAAAATAAATCATTGAAAAAAAAAATTGTGCATGACAGTATTTTTGCTTGAATTGTTCTGCTTGAATTCTTTTTTTCACATCAATAAACTGGCAAAACAGAAATAGTTTACAATCACTGTATAACCTTTTTTTTTTTTAACCTGGAAGAAAACATGATTCACTCAAACTGACTCATACTGCATGAAAGTCATCAACTGCACACACTTTTCCTCAACACAATGCTTTCCTCACTTCAACACACACAAGACCAAGATTGATTTTGCTTCTAAAATGTTTTATTTCATAAAAGCCAACGCCAGAGTCAGAAATGCAACACATGGAGTGGAACAGGAAAAAGAACTTTACACCATGCAGTAAAAATCTTTTTTCATACACAATGGCCACTTTGCAATAACACCCTACCTACTTTTCACTGTCAATATTCACTGTACAGTAAATGTCTTACATGCTGAATCTACATAATGCAGTAATGGCATACCTTTTCATAAGCTTATGTTCATTTTGTGGGACTACGTCATGTTCTTTGCAACTGCTCACGGTAACTAAAAGAGCTGTATGGTTCAATATTTTCACAACAGTAAATGAATGTGTGTGTCTGGAAAAGTGGGGGACTTTTCCTGGTTTCTGTCACTTGGTTTCAGATCAAAGAAATGTATGAACATAGAGAACTATAGCACATGTATTTTTGTACTTTAGCCCTCTTGCATTCAGACTCTTTTAACACAAATTGCCCCTAGATTTTGCATTCCATCACAAAATTGGGTCAGGCACACATGCTTGCTCGCCTTTTCCTCTTTCTAAGTACATACCATCGCCACCACTGTAGCCTAGTGGTTAGGGCGTTGGACTCGTAATCTAAAGGTTGCGGGTTCGATCCCAGCTTTCGGCTATGGCGTTGTGCCCTTGGAAAAGGCACTTTACAGCTATTTTCTCACCCCACCCAGGTGTAAAAGGGGTACCAATCTTGTGTTGGGGGTTAACCCTGCAATAGACTTGCGTCCTGTCCAGGGGGGAGTCTATGACTCTGTCGCTTAACGCCACAGAAACTGGGATAAGCACCGGCCTGATGAGCCTTATGGCTCGGGACAGACTTTAAGTACATACCATCAGCTACAATTACTTCAGACTCTCAGCAGGGTTTCTACCTCTACCCCGATAGAGCTTTGGCATGTGGTAGCAATTAGTGATGGTCACAGCGTGATGGAAATCTACTGTGTGTAAATCCCAGTTCGGGATTCAGGAGGGCAATTATTCAATCCCGGCGAATCCCTGTTCGGGAATAAGAGGGTTAGATAGAGCCCACTGTTTCTATTCTGTCTGTGCCTGAAGTAAGTATCTAATGGACACTGTAGTTTGTACTGATACCAAGTGACTGGTCAAGAAATTCCAGTTTGTTACCACTTTTTCACGGACTACTTTGCTTTATTATACACATATACAGCATTTCTTTCAGCACGGTAAAAAAGATTTATTTGGCAACATGCTATGATTCTACTTTCTGTGTTGTGACTCATATTTAAAAAGGTATCATGTTCTGATATGATTAGACTGGTAATGTTTCAGATACCCATTTTGTTGTACTAGTTTGAAGCTTATAAAATTATGTATTTTGCAAAGCTCCCCTTAATGTTACCAAGTTTATCTGTATTGTTTTAAATAAAAGCACTATTTTCGACAAGAATTTTAAACACACACACACAAAAAAATTAAGTAGATTTTTAAATAATGTATACTATATATAGTTTATGCTACAATGATATGATCATTAATTCTCAATGATATGACCACTAATCTTAAGTCCAATATATTAAAAATCAAAGGTTTTAGAAATAGTTAAGACTGTAAACTGTCATAAAATACTTAGCAATATAATGTTGTCACTATGAATATTTGGGAAATGTCGATTTAAAATGGAAATAGTGATATCTCCTTGGTCTGATTTAAACCAACGGATCATAAGGAAGACTCGGTCATAGTTATCATCAAACAGAGCAGAAAAATGCTCACGTTGGATCAGGAACCTTTTTCAGCGAATGCACTGACTTTTTGGTGAAAACTAAATACTGAGTGTTTTCAATATTGTAAGTACACAGTGCCCCAGTTGCTTGATTTGGAAGCACACTATACATGTATGTAACTTGTAATTCACACACATCAAACTGCCTTTGTAGACACACACACACACACACACAAAAAAAAGATTACATAATCAACCAAACCAACCTTTTAGCCTGTTCAATCAAAATCCATGAGGTGGAAACCATAAGGTTAGTTGAGTCAATTCAGTATGGACTTCATTAATTAAGACTAGGAGAGAGTTGTTAATTAAACTGTGCAAGACTGTGTCATCAAGTTCATAAAAACGGTTCATCTTCGGCACATTGTGACATGTTTGTTAAAAACAGGTTTGCAGCACCAGGCATACATGTTGTACATACCAATTCTCACAGGCAGTAGACAAAAGGACTGAGAAGGAAAGGGTATGGAGTTAATGCAGTATTTTCTCTTCACTGAAAACTAAGCACTAAACTTTAGATGTCATCAGAATTTAGCTTATTAGAATCTTCATAACTCCAAAACCAGGTAGCAGAATCTGAATTGTCAACCTTTCCCTCGTTTTAACTGTTGTTTATTATCTGAAACACCTTCACTTCACAGACCTTTATTTTTCCAAAGCTACTTTGAAAACAAAACAATTGTCAGAACAGCAAAGAATGTTAATACTTACTGATAATGAAAATCAGTCATCATATTTTCCTTATCATTTCCAGTTGTTATTAGATATCTGCAAAGCATTTTAATTAAAACAAACCTCCAAGTTGTGGAAAGACTGGTATGCCTGCATTGGTATTGTAAAAATGCAACAAGAAAATGTCTTGACAGAGAAAGTCTGCATATGTTATAAGCAAGCTCACAGAGGGGACAGGACAAGTCTCCACTCAGACACATTCACAACGCGGCATGTCATTGTATGAGACCACATAAAATGTTCTTTTACCAAGAAATAGAAGTGTTACATGTTGCAACAAATTTTGTTTATTAAAAAAAAAAAAAATTATTCAAGGAAAATGCTCTATTGCTTATTTCTTTGTCCTACTTTCAGAAATTTAGAAACCTGGTGTTTGAAAAATCTTTTTTTTTTAAGTTTCTGTAATGAGTTTTAAAAACCATTTCTGTTTTTGTGTTTTCATTTTAGAAAAAAAAGAAAAAAGTTTTACTAAAAAAATGTTTGAAAGGAGGACTTCTCGCTTTCTGTTTTACATTCTGATTGCAAGATCGAACCATCGTACAGTTAAAATAACTAAACGAAAACTAAACAAAAACATTATGTATGCTTTTGTGTCACAAAATGTAGATGAAAACATAATCAACACTCAGAATGGGAAAAAAAAAATTGTCTAGTTGGTCTGTCAACAGAATGGTTGATAAAATAATTTGCATAGAAAACCAAGTGATGAGATGTCACTTTGTTTCCGTGTCATGAATGAATTAAAAAAAAAAAAAAAAAACTATTAAAACCGCAGTGAATTTAAATGATATCTATTTCATTAAAACTTCCATTTCTGGGTAAGTAAAAGACAATTTTTGTGTGCATGCAGGGTGTACACATGTCTGAATCATGAATGGCTCTCAATGTGGAATTAATTGGCAGCAAGCATGTTAATTAATTTAGATGGGCAAATGTGCAGCTAGCACACAACATGAGTGATGTACTGTACATGTAAAATAACAAACTATAGTATCAAATGGCTTAGTTAATTAAAGCTACAGCAGCTTCGTCTTCCTAACAAGTTTATTACCTTGGGGACGGAGTAAGTGATCTTATTCTAGTTTTTGATTTTTACAAGTTAAAGCTGTTAAAACAAGCTAAAAAAAAAAGAAAGAAAAAAAAACCCTGGATGTAAGTATGGATGGTGCTAAAAGAAAAAGAAGACCTGAGTAAAATCAAAAACAGTTTTGCAATATTTAATTAATAGGGAGGAAGGCGAGTCCAGCTTATACCCTTGGAATTTCCATAGTTAAAAAAACAACAAAACCAAACAAACCCAAGCTGAAAAGACATAAGTCCCAACCCCAGAGCAGAAAGGAGAGAGAGAGGCAGATGGAGAGAAAGAGTTGGGCGACAGACATATGCTACTGACCAGACATCTCTCTCAAGCGCTTTCCCCAAGACCTGCTCACCAGGTCTGTATGTAACCCTTCTGTCTGGGGATCTATGAGGAGGGATGGTGGTGGGAGAGGAGATTCACATGTAAACAGTATTTTATGAAGATTATTTGTTTAAATAAATCAATTAAAAAAAACAAAATTAAGCATTTCATGTGGGTGTTGTGTTTGATCTGTTCCACTTCCACTAGCGTTTTCAGACCAGAGAGAAACCCTGTCTCTTGTTTGGTGGCCTGGAGTCTAGCTGGATCCTCAAAGAAAGATTTTGATTGATAATTTTGAATTAAAAACAACAACAAACCAACCTAATATAAACCAAATAAATATGGATATTTTGCGAAATACTCCACCAGCAAGAAACGATAACATGGAAAATCAGTTTGTCAGCATGTCTGGCATCAACTGTTCATCAGCATTGAAAGAAAACGAGTCTTCAAGACACGAGTAGAACAAAACAAATAGAAAACTATGGGTGAAGACTGATCATACTGCTTCGGGTAAACCTGTTTGCTGAGTTTACTTTACTGTATCAACTGGTCAGTGATTACAAACAGAAATCAAAAGGGACTGGCAGAACTACATCTGATCTGTTGCTGCAGACCACCGCCTCCAGTGGGTGTTCAAGCACACCTGCTCAAATATCCACTGGTCTTTCCTGGTAGAAAACACCACCATAAGTCAAAAAAAAAAAGTTCTTTAAAAAAATGAACTAGTAAAAAAAAAAAAAAAAAAAAAAAAAAAGTTCAAATGTTCCAGAATGGAAAAACAAACAGAAACAAGTGGACATGCTGACATTTTGTTTTTTTTTCCAGAGAAAGAAAAAGAAAGGCAACAATTAAGCACATCAAAAAACAAAACTAAATGGGACACTAGCTAACAACAACCAACAAAAACTACCAGATAAATTTGCAGATGCCTGCATAAAAATACTGTTTTCAGGTTGAATCTAGAACAGACAGGGACAGGCCTGGATAGAATGACCACCAAAAGAAAAGGGGGGAGAGAGAGAGAGAAAGAGAGATAGAAAAAGGTATCACAGTTCTGCCAGTTGTTTGGAATAAATTAGTTTAAAAATAAATATATTAATCTTTGTTTTTGTACACAGCCAGTCATTCACAACTAAAAGCCATTCAACCAAAAATTAAAATACATTTGGACACAACAAAACACTATGTTTGTGCAGGAGCAGAATTTTAGAATACATTATTTGTGCAAAAAAATGTATATTATATATTCTGACCAGTCACACTGATCATCCATCTCTTGTGTACAGGGCACCAAAGAAAACAAGTTGAGGTGGCATTCAACAAGACACCTCCGTTACAAATATGCTATGCATCAATTCAAAAAAAAAAAAAAAAAAAGCTCCATGTCTTTTTTGTTTTCTCCCTCCCCCTTTATGTACAACACTTTTGTTTCCACAAGCACTCACCCCTTCAACTGTACAGTACACACAGTCAAAACGATCACACCTGTCATTTACATATAAATTAGACTGGGGAATGCCTTTGCTGCTTGGCACCGACGGAAAGCCAGTTCAATGCCTAGCATGATGCTTACCACTGGCTGGGTAGGCAATCACCCCCACAGACAGACAGGCAGAAATGAGTGACATCAGCAAGTCAGAATGAACACCCGAGGTATCATGTAAAACATCATTTACCACCAGTCTCACGAACACAAAATGGTCTGCTGCCTTTTCAGAGGACCACCCAAAGTATTTTGGTCTGAAAGTAAATTGCTGGTCGAGATCTCGTTATCCGTAACAGCGCTTGTGATTTAAGTAGTCGCTGTCAGTTGAAGAATGAATGAGGTCTGAAGTCAAGGTGAGGTCTTGGTGTTGAGGAGAGAGAGAGAGAGAGAGAGAGAGAGAGAGAGAGAGAGAGAGAGCTGAAACTGGATGAAATATGTTTAGGTCTCTAGCCAAAGCGGACAGCAAAAAGAAGGCCAGGGATAAGAACAAACTGGGAATGGGACAGGGAGGGAGAACTGGGCCACAGTCAGTGTCAACCACGCTGGCTTTCAACAAGGGCAGCAACATCACACTGGCAGGGCCTGCTGCGTCTCTACCCAGCCACCGACAACCTGCACAGTATTTTCCGCACCTTTTGTTTTTGGCCGAGTCACTCAACAGATACAGCCTTGTCAGAGATCTACCCTACCTTTAGACCACGCTTGGTCCTCTCGAGTAGCTACAGATGAGATCTCAGCGGTCATGTCAAAGCAGCCTTTGACTTAGAGAGACTGTGTGATGATGTGTTGGCCTCTGCACACTGGACACAACACTGACCAGCCCAGTCTTAGGACCAGGCCAGCCCAGTCTTACTCAGCTGAGCACTGACACTGACCAGCCTCTTGTGATAGTGATGCCACACAACGTGATCTTTGAGAACCTTTCTAGGAAGTAGTCCCTTTCCCACCTTGGGCCTGGCTGTGGCTGGATGGTACCATCTCTGAGAGAGAACGATGTGTGTTCTCTCTCTCACTGTACAATGAGTGAAGAAGACGATGTGTTCTCTCTCACTGCACGGTGAGCGAAGAAGACGATGTGTTCTCTCTCACTGCACAGTGAGTGAAGAAGATGATGTGTTCTCTCTCACTGCACAGTGAGTGAAGAAGACAATGTTTTCACTCTCACTGCACACTGAGTGAAGAAGACAATGTTTTCTCTCTCACTGCACAGTGAGTGAAGAAGACAATGTTCTCTCTCTCACTGCACAGTGAGTGAAGAAGACAATGTTTTCTCTCTCACTGCACAGTGAGTGAAGAAGACAATGTTTTCACTCTCACTGCACACTGAGTGAAGAAGACAATGTTTTCTCTCTCACTGCACAGTGAGTGAAGAAGACAATGTTCTCTCTCTCACTGCACAGTGAGTGAAGAAGACAATGTTTTCTCTCTCACTGCACACTGAGCGAAGAAGACGATGTGTTCTCTCTCACTGCACACCGGGAGACGAATCGGTCAGATGAGACGGCAGGCTGCAGAGTAAAGATGCTTCCTCCTCCTAGGAAAGCCCGCACCATAAGTTGGAGATGCGTCTCAGCTGTTTCTTTACTAAAGATGCTCCCTCCTCCTAGGAAAGCCCGCACCATAAGTTGGAGATGCGTCTCAGCTGTTTCTTTACTAAAGATGCTCCCCTCCTAGGAAAGCCCGCACCATAAGTTGGAGATGCGTCTCAGCTGTTTCTTTACTAAAGATGCTCCCTCCTCCTAGGAAAGCCCGCACCATAAGTTGGAGATGCGTCTCAGCTGTTTCTTTACTAAAGATGCTCCCTCCTCCTGGGAAAGCCAGCATCAAAAGTTGGAGATGCGTCTCAGCTGCTTCTTGCTCTTGCGGCCGCCAGGGTGGTCCTTTAAGGGGTGTTGCGGGGGTGGGCAGGGGAGGGTGGGGTGGTAGCGGTTCAAGCAGAGTGTGCAGAAGTCCATGCCGCACAGCTCGCTCTGACACTGGGCGTGCTCCTGACCCTCCCCCATCTTGGCGGGGCTGTGACACAGGGGGCAGTGCCGCAACAGCTCTTCCCACTGCAGGTTTTTCCGCACCTGCTCACACACACACACCACCAACGGTTAAAAAACACACCACACAGACACTTTTTCAACGCTTTTGATTTTTGAGGGTTTTTTTTTGTTTTTTTAAAAATAATTTTTGTATTTAAAAAATTTTTCATTAAATTTTTTTTCCCCAACGCTTTTGATTTGAAACGCTTCAAAATGTTCTCTCGCTTTTTAAAAAAAATGTATTTTGTGGTAAAAATTGAACTTACTTTGAAAAAAAGAAACAAAAACAGAAGCACAGTAACAAAGGAAATCACTGGTCATCAAAATTAGACATAATAAACTTTCTAATCATCTATTCATATACTTTTATAATTAAGTATATATATCATTATCAACTTGTTTTTAAAGAATAAGGCCCAAATCCTGTGTCACATAAGAATGGACACAGGCATTTTTGTGAGACTTAACAATTGAAAAAAAAAAAAAGAAAAAAAAAAAGGTGCAAATACCAAGGACTGAGTCATTCAATGCATCATGACCAAAAATGGAGAGCCTGTATCAAACAAAAAACACATTACGCCGGGATACATGAAAGTATACACCACTCAGACACTAGTTAATGCATTGAGGGTTCCATGATTTGACTATTACATACCCAATCACTACATTGCATCCCCAAAATGTGAGTGAATACTCAATGTTCTTTAGGCTAATACCAGTTACCACTAACACTGTAACAGGATAATAGAACTTCCCATGTATCCTATCTTTACAAGCAATCATCTTCGTCTTGGACACTGAGAGTCTTCAGCTAAACTGATGTAGCTGAGCAAGACTAAGAGCCTTCCTGTTCAGGACTTCCCCGAAGTAGCGCTTGACTTTTCATTTCAATCTCTAATACACCAAACTTGGGGAAAACAAAGCAAAACTAAAAAAAAACCCCAGCCCACAAAGTTTACTTTGGATCCTAAAATTAGGATGAGACTATAAACAGAGGCAGCGTGTGTGAACGCTCGCAGAAATCTTGCGCACACGTTAAAACCAGTATGCACACAGGTGTCGTGTTTAGACATCATCCCTGAGGAAAAATCGGGGAGTTGGAGTTGTCAGGGTGGCTCAGGGCTGTATATATTTTTTTAAAAAGAAACAAACCAACAAAAAAAAGTGTAGACGCTGCGCTTGTGGCGACGAGCTCTCCCTGGGGAGAGCAGCCCGAATTTCATGCAGAGAAATCTGCTGTGACATAACGTGGTATAACATGAATAAAAAATAAAAAAAATGCACACTGACCTTTTCGTACAGCTTAAGATTGGAGCGGCTGCGTTTGGTGGGCGAGGTGGCAGTGGCCTGTACGTTTTTCAGACAGGTAGAAGCGCGGGTCATCAGTAGCACCTCGTCCCCACTCTTGCTCCTGTAAAGTTTGTTCTCCTGCAAAATCAGCGCACCATCACATACATGATCAGGTCTCAGTCCATTACCTCTGGAGTTACAGTCAACCTGTGTTCTAATTAAATGGACATAATTAGGATATGTAATAGTGATGCATAATAATAAATCCAGTTTTTAGTAGCGATTACTGCTAGTATAGATCTTACAGGGTTTTTTTTTTGAGTTTTTAAAATTAAAAAAAATATTTTATATTATTTTTTGTTTGTTTTTTTGGTATAGGTCTTACAGTTAAACCTGGCAGGTGCCCTTGAGAATACTGCATATCTGATTATTACACCCTTTTTTCCTTGAAGCATTGCACATGTGAATGAGTGCAGGCTGTTCTGGAGTCAGTACATGCATGCATCTATAGATAATCTGTTTTACACCATGTTCAAGGAGGAGGGTGGCAGGATGGTAAAGGCATTAGCCTGCCAACAAGTAAACCGTGACATTCTGGGTTTGATTCCCAGCTTTGCTTGCCCTTTCTTCCCAGTGACAAAAAGATCAAACTGAATATCTAAGTCCTCTGGATGAGACTATAAACTGAGGCTCTGTGTGTGAACGCATGCAGATCAACTTGTGCACACGTTAAAAACCCTTTCCATCTTTCAAAAGAGTAGGCTATTGTTGTGCTGGTAGGAATGGATAACCAAAATACAACCCCCCCCCCCCCACCAGTATGCACACAGGTGTGATGTTCAGACACCACCACCGAAGGCAGAATGCTGGTAGCTGATTGGGTGGGGGAGGGAGACTGTCATACACAAAATTCTCACCAATGTGAACCTTGGAACTCTGGCAGTGGAACAAAAAAAGAAAAAAAAAAGCAACCCCCCCCCCCCCCCCATCATATTCTCTGTGGACAGCAGATCTGATTACCATTGACATTGTTTTGTGGTTGAAAAAGTTTTACAAAACTACTTAATCAGAAGCTTAAAGGGGAAAAAAAGGTAAAGTATTCATGTGGATCGTGGTCTAGTTGGTAAACGCGCCTGCCTAGAAAATGAAAAGTCTGGGTCAGAGCGTGCGGTGGTTCAAATCCTGTTTGGGCCCAAAACATTCCCCCCATCCATTAGACCATGAGTGGTGGTCTGGGCGCTAGTCTTTAGGATGAGACGATAAACCGAGGTCCTGTGTGGTACACAACATTATTTAGCGCACGTAAAAGAACCCACGGCAACAAGGGGGTTGTCCCTGGCAAAATTCTGTAGAAAAAAGCCACTCTGATAGGGAAACATATACAGTTGCAGACAGGAAAAAGAAAAAAAAGAAAAAGGGGGTAGGTGCTGCACTTGTGGCGATGTGCTCTCCCTGGGGAGAGCAGCCCTAATTTCACGCAGAGGAATCTGTTGTGACACAAAGTGGTATAAAATAAAAATAATTTTTTTTTTTAAAAACCTTTTCAGTGATGATGCGACTGCTGTAGATTTGCAAAGACCTTGTCCTATACATGGTGACCTTCTTGTTCCTAAGGATGATGTGTCGCCAATGCCGACATACTGCACCCATCCTGAAATTCGTAACACATGACAAAAAACTTATATCGAGTTGCAGCTTTTGCATCTTTCTTAACTGTTCAACGCATATTGCCTGAATGTGTACAGTGTAGTAAAAATACAAACAAAAACCCCCCTTGCACATGTATAAAAAACACCTTCAACAAAAAAAGCTCTCCAGATATTTAACAAATTTGTCTTACTTAATTGTGCAGTGAAAAAAACACAGGTCAGCTATGTTCAGATTCACTTCAAATATGACTTGTAAAGTTATGTCATAATTTTTTTTTTTTTAAAGAAAGAATAAAGGGTTTTGCGAAAAAAAAGAAGTTTTATGACAACTGTCAAAATTTGTATTCAGTACAATTAAAAAAAAAAAAAAAAGAGAGAGTCTGAAATGGGTGAGTACATAAAATGATAATAGTGACATACATATTATTTTCAAATCTTATGCACTCTGGTTGAGGACCTGTCTTAAATCCATTGTAACAAAATCAAACTAAAGTGCATACATGTGGAAAGCAACAAGCCCTTCAGACACTTGTGAATATCATGAAAAAGAAACCCATTATTCTCTAACAAATCACAGTTTTACTTCTACTTAATCAGTTAAATGGCTTATCAGCTTGCCTCAAAGTCACACATTGGATAAATGATGATAACCATGAAAAAAAAAGTACCGTTTTGCTTCAAATACTTTTAAATCTTAACGCAAGACATTTTGAAGGAGTATCCCACAAAACAGCACCGGAAAGCTTGGGGGGAGGGGGGGGGTTACCAGTAAATGATGCAGAAATGGTTAAATTCATAGATGATGATTACTGACCAGTGACTGTTCTTCACTTACCTGATCAAGTCGGCACTTCCCAGATAGGGGGTGAGCCAGGCAAGGACGCCCCCTGCAGGCAGGTTGCACCAGTGGAGCTGGGTGATGATGTCCATCTGACCCAGCCCCATGTTCCTCCCCACCAGCCTGTCAGGCACGCTGGGGGTGAAGGGACTTAGTGCCCGCTTCATGCGCTGCATAACACTCAGGCTCTGCTCCGAGTCGTCCTCTTCACTCTGGGGGCTGGGGGGGGAGGTCAGGGAACAGTAGGCTTCATCCTCCACTTCAGATTCCTCCACTTCAGACTCCTCCAGCTCTTTCAAAGAAAGCAGGGAAGGAGAGTTCCAAGGTGGCAGCGGTGGGGTTTGACGCAGGACCACGAAACCTTGCAGGGTGAGCGGGGTCGGTGACTGCAGAGCGAGGGGTCGGCCACAGAAGTGTCGGCATCACCGGCAGTAGTCTCTCCTCGCCTGTTCTGGAAAGCCTGGCCAGGTGCAGGACTGTCAGCGTCGTCCACGGGAGTACTGGTGACCAGTGTCTCCAGGTTATGCTGTGTGAACGAGCCAGACAGGGGCAGGCTGAGGGGAGTTGACAAAATTAAACTCTCTCTCTCGGGGAGGGGGCTCTGTGAAACCTCTTCCTCTGGACTGCTGGCAGCTGGTGAGGAGGTAGTCTCCACATTTTGGGACAGGGTACATCTGCACTTGACATCAGGATAGGGGAGGATACTAAGAGTGAAAGGGCGGGTGAATCGGACAGAGAAAGAGCGCGGGTGGCGGCAGTAAGCCTGGATGCATATGATGTGTTTATTTGGGATGAGACGACTGCAGAGGGAGAGGTATCTGAAGCAAAAGAGCACCCTAAGCCACTGTCTTCTGGCCTGAGGCAGGCCATACTGTCCAGCAAACGGGACTGGCAGTGCCCTGAGTAGGGCGTGCTGGTGCATACGGGGAGAGGAGGCAGACTGTCATCAACTCCATCTGCAGGGTTGTCGTCTGGGTCACTATGGAAATGCTGGCTCTTGGGAATTGGGCTTGCTTCATTCTCGGCTACGGTGTTACTGTCATTATCACCCATGGTGGGATGATGCTCTGTACAGGGGGAGTCTGTCGGTTTGTTCAAAATAAAACTTTCTTCCATGTCAGCTGCTGTAAAACAGTTGTCAGTGTCGATATCATCAATGTTGCTGCTGCACTTTTCTTGCATACATGCCATCTGAAAATACACAACAAGCACACATGTTAATTTGTTTTGGGTTTTTTTGTCATCAATATTACATCATTAGTATTAATGTTTAATTTGTCAGTCTGCAGATTTGATCTTTGTCCCATTCACTCAAAGATACATTCACATTCTCTGACACAGTGCACACATTAAACCTTACGTGCGCTAAATAATACTGTGCTCTCTCTCTCTCTCTCTCTCTGTCAGTCTGTCTGTCTGCCTGTGACTATCAGTCTGTCTCTCTTAGTCGATCTGTCTGTCTCTCTCTTTAGTGTTGTGTTTTCCCCCCTAAAGTTTTAATTATTTCATGGTGCATGCATCTTTACAAGTACAGACTGTAACTAAGACTAGGCTTGGTCTGAAATCTTTATTCTTATGGTTTCAAGATCATTCAATCATCCATTCATTCGTTCTGTCTGTCTCTCTCTGTACTACAAACAAGTGCAAGTATCACAAGGCTGCTACAGTGCACTTCTCATTGCCACCTGAGAAATGCAAAGTGCAAGAACAATTACAATTGAGACATGTCAAACATGAAACATGTTTAATTGTGGGGGTGTGGGGGGTGTGCGTGTGTGTTCGTGTGTGTATGTGTGTGTGGGAGTGCTTGTGTGCTTTCACAAATGGTGTGTGAAGGTGAATATGAGTGTAGGCATGCGTGTGCTTTTAAGGGTGTGTGCATTCATGTGTATGGACAAGATTTAATGTGTATTTTACTAACTGCATGAATGAACCAACACCAAAACATTTTCATATGTTTTCTTGTGAATATTGTTACAATAGACAAATGGCATTACAGAATCTGAATCAATGTTAATTTTATGGACTTGCTCACTCTGTGCGCATTGTATACAATGAGCAACTTTACAGTATTGCTCATTATCTACAGTGTGTAACTGTTTTGCTCATTGTGTATAATGTATTGCCCCTGTAGACACTGAGCATGAAATGTTGCCCATTGTATACAATGCCCAAACTGTACAGATTGAGTACGACATACCTACTGTCTTTGATACCTACTGTCTTTGACATTTTTTTTACGCCAAGTATTGCCCTTTTATTATTAATATTAAGCTTATCATGTGCAAACAGCCAGGTTCTAGGCCTAGGCTGCTTCTAGTTTCAAAGCTTCCGGCAAACCACCTGTCTGCTTGAAAGGGGGGAGAAGAACAATTACAATTGTGGGGGCATTCGTAAGACACGCCCAAATAAACAGAAGATGTACTTATTTTGTTTCCAATTGGCTACAAGATGTTTTTCTGATGACAAATTTAAACATGTGGTATAGGCCTATAACCTATATCAGAAAAGGCTGGAACGTAATAAGAAAAAGAAAAAGCCAAGCTTACACTCATGCTGATCGCGGTGTCTGTCAAGAAAACAAATCTGCTAGGCTAGTTCAGTATTTGACAAGAAACAAAAACATGATTCACAAAAATCGTACGTTACAATCGAAGAACAACACCTGTGTCCGAAACGCTCCAACAAATTATAGAAATGAGCAATGAAAACACGCATGCGTCCGATAAGCCCTTGCTTTTGCTGTGTGGACCCTAGAGTACAAGGCGGGCACGATAGGCCTACTGAATCGGCTCCAATTTGATACATTGTCAACGTCAACGGCATTTTTTTTTCTTGAGCAGTAGTTTAAATATTACCTGTGAAACCTGAAAATATCGTTTAACGATTGAATTCTGACAAAAGGATCAACACTGAAAGTAAGATACCTCCAATACTTTTTCTTGTCGGATTTTTTTTCTGAGATTCCCCTTACCTTCCAACTACAACGTCAGTTCAAAATTTTCGCCATCATAATAATAACAACCAATGAAATTGAAGGTCATAGGGTATTGTGAAAGATAACTCTCTTTCCGTTTCTAGGCGTTTCTGGATCCTCGATGACTTAGTGGTTCTCTCTCTCTCTCTCTCTCTCTCTCCTCTCTCCTCTCTCCTCTCTCTCTCTCTCTCTCTCTCTCTCTCTCTCTCTCTCTCTCTCTCTCTCCTCTCTCTCTCTCTCTCTCTCTCTCCTCTCTCTCTCTCTCTGGGTTTTTTTTTGTTCAAAAACTTGTGCTTTATGAGACTTATTTTGATAATAGATGGTGGGATTGATGTTTTCAGTCATTTTACCTAATCACATTCCCATGTTTGCTCTTTAATCTTGCGCCTTTTTTTGTGTTGTTGTTGTTGTTGTTGTTGTTGTTGTTGCTTTGATTGGTTTTTGTTTGTTTGTTGTACTCAAATCAAATTGTTCATTGATTCTTACTTCAAAATTTTTGTTTCTGAATGAGTGCCTTTTTATAACATTACCTTAGTATTGTATCTCTGTCTTATTTCTTACCTGTTGTTGTTCTTTCTCACCTTATCAAAATCTTATGTTTTATGGGACATATTTTGATGAAAGATGGTGGTGGATTGATGTTTTCAGTCATCTAACCTCATCATATTCTCATGTTTGATCTAGAATCATTGCGCCTTTTTGTTTGTTTGGTTGGTTGGCTTTTTTTTGTTTTGTTTTGTTTTGTTTTTTATATTATTTATTTATTTATTTATTTATTTTTTATTATTATTATTATTTTTTTAAAATTTTATTTTATTTCATTTTTTGAAAAAAAAAATATTTATTTATTTTATTTTTTATTTTTTTTTTTTCTTTGTTTGTTTTGTTTGCTTGTTTATTATCCAAATCAAAATCATCACTGATTCTTACTTCTTATTTTCGTTTCTGAATGAGTGCCTTTTTTTTATCACATTACCTTAATATTGTATCTCTGTCTTATTTCTTACCTGTTGTTTGATACTTGGTATGATTTGCTCTTGGTAATTGGATCATTATAATTGTTCTTGTTTTAGTAGAGGCTGTCTTTTTTTATCTTGATGTTATCCCTGAAAGGGGCGGGGACTGGATGTAAAAAAGCACATGTGTGCTTATCTATTATCCTCGAATAAAAGAATTTTGCCTTGCCTTGCCTTGCCTTGTCTCTCTCGTGTGTAAAACATTATCCGATTGATAAAAATGTTATGCCTATTCTTTTGAAACATCTAGGATGTTTTATGAATTTTTTTCGTATTTTATTTTATTTATAATTTTATTGGTAGTATCCCCCTCCCCCCTCCAATAAGGATGTTAGCTAAAAAAAAAATTAAAAAATCCCCTTTTATGCAAATGTATGATTTATTTCACATGTATAACTTTTGATGGATAGTGGTGGATTGATGTTTTCAGTTGTTTATTTCATTTTGTTCTCTTGTTTGCTCTTTATCTACTAACGCTTTTCTTTTCTTCCATAATCAAAATCTTTTATTGTGACTTCTGATTTTTGTCTTCTGAAAGAGTGCATTTTATTACCTTATCATTTATAGTGTCCTTACTCCTGTGTATTGTTTGGTACTGCGTAAAGTTTTATTGTTTAGTATATTTTCAACTTGATGTATCCCTGAAAAGGGCGGGGACTGGATGTAAAAAAGCAAACGAGTGCTTATCTATTATCTTCGAATAAAAGACTTTGCCTTGCCTTGCCTTGTCTCTCTCTTGTTTAAATGATTATCAGTGTATCTCGTGGTGGTTGTGCGTTTGTTGAAGGTAAACCTGTATCCTTTTTTAAATCATAGGTTGAACTTTTATTGTGGGTTATGTGTTTTTATTTTTCTCTTTTTTTTTTTTTGGGGGGGGGGGGGCTTTTTTTTTTTTTTTTGGGGGGGGGGGCGTTTTGTTTGTGTGGTTTTTTTTAGGGGGGGGGGGAGGTGCTTCTATTCGTTTTTTAGGTCTGTTAAAAAAAAAGTTAAAGTCTGTCCCGAGCCATAAGGCTCATCAGGCCGGTGCTTATCCCGGTTTCTGTGGCGTTAAGCGACTGAGAGTCATAGACTCCCCCCTGGATAGGACGCCAGTCTATCGCAAGGTTAACCCCCCAACACAAGGTTGGTACCCCTTTTACACCTGGGTGGGGTGAAAAATAGCCGTAAAGTGCCTTTTCCAAGGGCACAACGCCATAGCAGAATAGCTGGGATCGAACCCGCAACCTTTAGATTACGAGTACAGGTCTGTATAGGTCTACGTATATCTTCATTTGAAATTATTTCAATTCTTGCAAACTCTGTGTATTCAAAGATTTTTAGATTTCACTTAAATCGTTTGTGTTGCCCACGAAATATAGAAATTATAATTCATAAATTACGTTTAAATGCTTGGAAAACTAAATATACAAAAAAACGTGTTCTGCACTTGTTCTGCTATTATATCAGTCCATCATATATTGTTTGATTGCCATGTGCTCATTGCCTCGTATAAAAGCAAAGGGATCGATCTAAGGAAAAACATACAGAAATTTCCAAAGTGTTCTGTATGATTCCGAGTCGCATGTCCTAGTATCAGTCTATAAATGAAATTGTATAAACTTATCATCATCCATTATATTCTTTATCCTTTCACCTTTTCCCCTCATCCCCTTTTCAGTGCATTCTTAACGTGAATGTACCATTGTCTAAATCACTTTGTAGTGAATGGACATTAAACCAATGAGAAGACAAAGAAGAAGACCTACTTTAT
Organism: Stramonita haemastoma; assembly: GCA_030674155.1. Taxonomy (NCBI): domain Eukaryota; kingdom Metazoa; phylum Mollusca; class Gastropoda; order Neogastropoda; family Muricidae; genus Stramonita; species Stramonita haemastoma. Next base: position 2,255,800 of record CM060344.1, read on the forward strand.
TTTATTTTATTTTTATTTTATTTTATACCACTTTATGTCACATCAGATTTCTCTGCGTGACATTCGGGCTGCTCTCCCCAGGGAGAGCGCGTCGCCACAAGTGCAGCGCCTAGCCATTATTGTTAATTTTTTTCCCCTCAGGGATGGTGTCTGAACACGACACCTGTGTGCTTGCTGGTTTTTTTTTTAAATATATAATTTTGTCATCCGCTCCTACCGGCACACGATGGCCTGCTCTTCCGAAAGGCGGAACGGGGTTTTAACGTGCGCGGAAGATGTTTTGCGTGCGTTCGCACACGGGGCCTCAGTTTATAGTCTCATCCGAATGACTTTGACATTCAGTTCGATTTTTTCGTCAAACGGGGAAGAAAGGGCGAGGCTGGGTTTCCAACCCAGAAACCCGCGGTTTACATATTGGCAGGCGAACGTCTTAACCATCCTGCCCCCTTCCTTCGTTACTAACTTACTTACATCTACTTACTTCGTTACTTGCATGGCATTGCATCGTTCAGGTATTGTAACATGTCCAACATTGGACGTCTAGTTTTTAGGGTGGCTCGCGGAGCTAAAGTGGAATGACTTGCAGTTACCACAGTCCCTGAATCCGATTAATTGATTGATTGATTGATTGATTGATTGATTGATTGATTAATTTATTTATTCATTACTGATTCATACCACTTTATATCACAGCAGATTTCTCTGCGTGAAATTCAGGATGCTCTCACTGGGGAGAGCGCGTCGCCACAAGTGTAGATGCTGTTCGGTATTTGGGGACTTTCGCCTATTATACATTATATTAATGATGATATACAATATGATGCACCACAACAGAATGCAGGGTCCTCCCCACATGCACCCCCCCCCCCCTCCAACCCCCCCAAAAAAAACCCCAACTGCACACGTGCGTGCGTGCGTGCGTGCGTGCGTGCGTGTGTGTGCGTGTGTGCGTGTGTGTGTGTGTGTGTGTGTGTGTGTGTGTGTGTGTGTGTGTGTGTGTGTGTGTGTGTGTGTGTGTGGCCAGCATGCATGGATGTTTAATCTTGAACTACTTTTGTTGTTGTTGTTATTGTTGTTTCCATCTTCATTCTTTAAACCACCCGAATCACCATCACCCTGGCAAAGTAATTACGCTGCGCGCCCGTACACAAACATGCGGATGCGCTCATACGCGCGCGTGCGCGTGCGTGCGTGCGTGCGTGCGTGCGTGCGTGCGTGCGTGTGTGTGTGTGTGTGTGTGTGTGTGTGTGTGTGTGTGTGTGTGTGTGTGTGTGTTGAGGGGGGGCTGCTGTGTGTGTGTGTGTGTGTGTGTGTGTGTGTGTGTGTGTGTGTGTGTGTGTGTGTGTGTGTTGTGTGCGCGTGTGTTTGTATGTGCGTGTGCGCGCCTGTATGTCTGTGCGTGCATACGCATGCGTTGGCTGTTGTATTTAAATTGGTTAAAGTTATTTGTGATTTGTTGCATGTCCTAGCTTCATTTATGTTACACATGTTAAAAGCCAGCGCTTTGAATTTTTGAAAATATTCTTTTAGCAAGATATAGCGTTGTACAAATTCCATATATCCGAGTTTTGGTATTACTCTTAATTTAAAAGATATTTGTTCGTGCATGTTTATTTCTGAGAGGCATTTAGAAGGATGTGAATGGGCTAGAGTATGTGTATATTTAGATTCGATATAATGAAATTTTAAGGGAGAGAGCAAGATATGCATAAACAGAGACAAGTGGAGTGGAGTGGAGTGGAGTGGAGTGGGGAGAGAGAGAGAGAGAGAGAGAGAGAGAGAGAGAGAGGGGAGAGAGAGAGAGAGAGAGAGAGAGAGAGAGAGAGAGAGAGAGAGAGAGAGAGAGAGAAGTACAGATCAAACGTTTATGTATAAATATCCGAGGTCTTGAGCATATACTTTACACTAGTCAACACTTGTAAACTGTCATTATGAAGGGAACTCTGAACAAAGACAGTGGTGAAGTTTTTGGTTTATTTTTGGTCATATTTCATGTCCATTCAATTCGAACACTAATACCTCGAGCGAGAAATTCAAGCAGGTTAGAAGCCATACATCAAGAGTAAACAAGAAAGCATAATATGGATATATACCACAACAGTATCAGAACATCAGCACCTAAAAAATCAACTATACCTCAGCCAGTTATAAATTCAGCCAAGTAAAATCACAAACACTCGTGTTTTGGTGCTTCCTTGTATCACTTTTCATCCAATTTTGACAATGTTTATTGAAAGTAGCTCTGAAATTTCCTTCCAATTTCGTTTGATTTCAGCTGCGAGCCGGCTACCCAACCCTAACTCCAGCCTTTTTTGCTGGAGGGGGAGGTAGGCTTTTCCCAATGCTCTGACCAGCAGTGACGCAATGACTGACCAACTGACTGTTTCTTTTGAATTATCACACTATTCAAACATTAGACTAAAATGACCTGTTCATTCTAATTTGCTTTTAAAACATGGAAGTGACAAAACACTTCTTGATTCCAGTCATGTTATCTTTACGACCAAACAGCACAGACATCCTGAAAGAGACGGTCTAGTGGTCAGGGTGATGCGCTTGTGATCTGCTGACCTGGGTTCAAATCTCGTTCAAGAGGATTTTTTTCTCCGGAGTTAACATCAGTGCCAACTCCAGTCTCCCCAAAAGTCCTTCGGATGAGACTATAAACCGAGGCCCTCTGTGCAAAGGCACGCAGAACATTGCACGCACGTTAAAACCTGTTCCGCTTTTCGGAAGAGCAGGCTATTGTGCGCCAGTGGGAACGGATGATAAAATTTACAAAACTGCATACACACGGGGACTGGATGTAAAAAAAGCACATAAGTGCTTACTCCGTTACCCTCGAAAAAAAAAGAATGAATAAATAAATAAATAAGTGCAAATCATCAGCTTGTAAGTTCTAAGAGGGAGTTGTGCAAAGCTGGTATTTTTCTTGGGGGAAAAAGTCAGTCAGTAAGTCAAGTGCCTGTGGTGTGTGCTCACCACTTATAGGCCTATCTAAACATTCTAATCTATACATTTTATCCATTCTACACAGAGCTGTTATGACATACAGCAAAAATGAAAGCAAAACTAGCAACAAACAACTTTTTGTTGGTCCTCTAAAAGAAGATGCATTATCTTCATCATCACAAATAATTAAAAGGTAATCAAAATAGCTAACATTTTCTACACCTTCGTACATTTGTAGTTGGGATTTTAGAACAAGCTTAACTGGGTTAGAAGCAAAATAAAGTAGTTTTTAAACGAAGTGTACTAACAAAGCAAGGAAATCATTGATAAAACTTGCAACCCCAAAAGCAAAACATCTAACATGCTACTGACAAATGGGGGTTTCAGTTCACGTTTTCATGGGAGTAAAAACTGCACCTAAAACTCGGCTTCAACAGAAAAAATATTCTGTAGTAAAACTCGTGCAACTCTACTGTTGACCCTGGAAGGATATGACATAGGGGGAAAGGGATAGCAAACAAAGCGGAGGGCATTAACTAAACTTAAAAATAGATACAGATACCAAGCAAAACTTAGAATTACATACAAAATTTTAAAAAACTGCATACACACGGGAATTGGATATAAAAAAGCACACGAGTGCTTATTCCATTATCCTGGATAAAACGAAAATAAAAACAAATAAAATATAATTCCTGTGCTAAAACGCACGTTTATCTTTGCCAAAACGCTTTAACACACACACACACCACACACACACACACACACACACACACACACACACACACACACACACACACACACACACACACACACCCCACACACACCAAAATAATTTTGACTTGACTGGACTTGAAATAGAGCCAAGTGTTTCCTACAACTGCTTGTAAACAGTTTACCGTCACCCATTAATTAAACAAATCACACATGCTAAACCATTTTCTAGTTTTACACAACTCGGGTATTGTTGAGGCTAGAAAAGTAAAAGCAAAAGACAGACTGACTAAACCTCCCCCCCCCCCCCCCCCCCCCCCCCCCCCCCCGAAAAAAAAGCCCATCAAAAAATATGCATTGTATTTTCGCAAAAATACAGTATTTCACATTTCTTGTATTGGAATTTTGCTATAAACATGAAGGTGGAGCTTCGTGCTTACAGAAAATCAGGCATATATAACAGATAGCACAATACAAAGGTTGGACCAATGCCAGAAAGCAGACCAGAAATCACGCACCAAACTTGCCTGGGGTCTCCCAACACCCCTTTGTCTCCAGTTATTTATTTTTTCATTCTTAAAAAAAATATATCTTTCCGTTACTTTTTTTAGGTTTTTGTTTTGTTTAATTGCAATATGAGATCTCTAACCTGTTGCTCCTTTTTTCATTCTGAGAGGGAAAATAAAAAAAAAAAACATAAGAGGAATGGGATAGAGATTAAGCTTATTTGAGTTGAAAATGGGAATCAAAAACTGCTGGGAGAGATGCAGATGGAGTAGTCTACTAATGGGCTGGGAGTGCTACATGTATGACCTGGGTAGTGGACATGTCCCTGACCTATGGCAAAGCAAAAGGCAAGAGGAAAATAAGGTAACAGGACATACTAATACAAGTTCCCGGCTATCTTACACATATTAGAAAATGAAAGGTTTGACATTTTTCTTGCACTTTATCCAGTAAAAATAAAAAGGATAAACGGCACAATACTTTCCTAATTCACAAAAAAGGTAAAGGCGTCCCATAGCCTATGTGGTCGTTGGGGAGAAAGTTATCAGAGACCTCATTTTCTCTAGGGGCCAGCATATTGAGGGCGGCACCCATCTCCTCTCCCCGGCTGCTTTGCCTTCCCTGTCCCTAAAGAGGGCGGGTACCCATTTACAATGAGTTCTCTGACCACTGAGCTATCCTGCCCGTTTTAATGCAATTTTGTTTAATATGTACATGTAATTTTTTTTTTTTAATACTGCAATTCTTTTAAATCCGACACTTCATTACTTCATCTCCACCTTTCCAAATTTAAAGCGATTTTTTGAGTCAATGTTTTTAACAACGGAAAATTCAGCAATTTAACAAATTTTCTTCAATAAAATCCCGCTACATGCACGGATAACTTAAATTCATGTTATTTCGCTAAGGGCTATGTTTTTCTTTTTAACACCTTGACCCTGACACACCCACGCGCGCGAAACACACACACGCGAAAACACACACGCGCGAAAACACACACGCGCGAAAACACACGAAAACACACGAAAACACACGAGCATACTTTCTACTCCGCCTATTTTCTGCAGTGTAGTACCACTGTGCATTGCTCCAATGATTATTCAATAATTCCTTATAACATCAGTGCCCCCCTCCCCCCCCGCCCCCGAATTTCTGTTTTAAACCTTAAAAACATTTTTAATGCACCCCGTCGCCAAATAGTTGGGCATTCTACAACCGGCACCCTCTGCTTTTGTTTTTAAATAAACTTTTTTCTAAAATGCAATTTTCCCCCATCCCTATGTAACAAAAACACTTTACCACTCCCCCTGCCCCCCTCCCTCCCTTCATCCTTGCCTTTTCACTACAATTCTAGCATCCCTCCTCCCACTGACCCTGAAAAAAATTGTGCATTGTGTCAACATACTCTCCCCCCTCCCCACCCCGAAAATGCCAGCAGACTCAGTCTAAAGAGCTTCCCCACTTCCTGGAAATGCTCTGTGAGAAATTTCCTCTTTTCTATCTTTCGCTTTCTTTCCTACTTTCCCTTCGGCCCCATCCTCTCTTGCTTACTTTGCTAAAGACCCAGTCTATTCTCGTGGTTTTTTTTTTCTTGCACATCTTTTTTCGTTTGAAAACTTAATGAACTGCCCTGTAGTGGGAATGTGTCGGATGAGGCCAGCAAGGCATAGACCTCCTGCAGAGGAGCAGCGTGGAAAAAGACCAGGCACTTTGCATTCTAGCCAATACAAGCGAACTAAGAAAAGTGTCAGCATATACCATATATCTACCTGCCTTTTGTGTCCACATGGGGGGTCATGGTTAGAGTTGAGGTTAGTGTAAAGGTTAGTGTTAAAGAGTTAATAGGTAAAGGTTGTCTGTCAGATGGTCGGTGTTAGAAAAATGGACACAATAGGCACATAGACAAATACTAAGTCGCTATGGACACAACGGTACGTAGCTCACAGTATTATTATGGAGCTTTAAATCAGAATCTCTAGTTCCAGCAACAGCAGATTTTAATGTCCACTTTTGGTTTATTCCTTGGCTAGAGTTCCGAGGTTTACCAATGGTGAGATTCTGTGTAAGCAACGGTAAAATTGATTTCAAACCCGAGATTTTTTTAGAAGTTGCATCCCTTTAAAAAAAAAAAAACATCCGAGACCAAAATAATCCATGTAAAAATTCTATCAGCCAGAGTTTTCTATCCCCACTGCTTTAAATATGCATCCATACCTTCCTCAACACCCCTTCCTTTCCTTTCCTTGCCTCTCCTTCAAACCTAATGGGTCCTCCACACAACTATCCATTTTATACACAGACAGACAGACAGACAGACAGACACGCACGCACGCACGCACGCACGCACGTGCGCGCGCTCGCGCCACCTGTGTGCATGTTGGGAGAGGGGTTTATCTGCTCCTACCGGCGCACTATGACCTACTTTTAAGAACAGCAGAACGGGTTTTTTAACGTGTATGCAATATGTTCTACTTGCGTTCGCACACAGGATAAGTTTATAGTCTCATCTGAAGGACTGACATTCAGATCTTTTATTTTCGTTGAAATGGGAACAAAGAGCTAGGCTGGGAATCGAACCCAGAAAATCTCATGGTTTACTTGTTGGCAAGCACACGTCTTAACCATCCGGCGACCCTTCAGACTTTTTAGAACACGTTTCTACCCCAAAAGGAATGGCTATATCATCGCTTGTTTGAATTAACATTTTTTTTTCCAGGTCTGACACTTTTGCCGCCCAAGGGCTACATAGGCTATGGAACACATGGGCCTATTTTCCAATAATGAACTAGTTGTTTCATGTCCCAAAAAAAAAATCAGAGCATTGATAGCGAGTATCAAGGGGCATATACTAAAAAACACTATTATTTTATTCATTTTTTTGTGGAAAAAAACATTTACGAGTCCAACAGGATATAATAGTAAAAAGATTCATCACAATTAAAAAAAAAAGATATACCAGCAGGTGATTTTGCTGTTGTGTTCCTGGGTTCGAGCTCTGAAATTCTCCAATGGTGACATTTTGTGAACGCGACCTTTTGCCCACCATGAAGGTAGCCACAGTCCGATTTCGGGGATGGTGTCTAAACACGACACCTGTGTGCATGCATTTTTTTCAAATGTCATTCTGTGCCACTGGAACACAATGGCTCACGCTTTTGAAACGGTTTAACGTGCGCGCAAGATGTTTTGCGTTTGTGCAGGGGGGGGGGGGGGGGGGGGTATGGGGGGGGGGTTATGGGGGGGGGGGGGGGCTTTGGTTTGTAGTCTCATTTAAAGGACTTTTCGGGGAGTGGAGTGGGCACTGATGTTGACTCTAGGGGAAACATCTCTTGAACAGACGTCTGGGTGTTGGCAGCCAAAACCTGGGGCTGGGGGTGTTGTCCTCCTCCTCCTTGTTGACCCTTACCTGCAGTCTGGAACTGCTTCTTGACCCCTGGGATGCTTGGTACTTTGGTCTGGCGCCAGAACTCCTGAAAACAGCATCAACAAGCAACTTGAGCAATCCCACGGTTTACATGCTCAAACAAATCTATTCAGTATCTGTTTAAAATAAATCAATTTTCTCTGGAAAAAAAGTTCCAGCAGAGCGGGGATCGAATCCGGACTTTTCACTTTCTAGGCAGGTAGGTAACCACTAGACTACCTATCCACCAATAGCAAGATGACCAAGGTGACATGTTTCTTCATTACAACTAGTTCAGAATTCTTCATTTACAGGATTAAATCTCTGCAACAACAAGTTTGGTATTTAGACACCATCCCCGAAGTCGGAATGCTGCTACCTTAGTGGTGAGTAAAAACGGTGGCATACACAGAATCTCACTATTGGCGAACCTCGGAGTTCTAACCGAGGAAGCTAAAAAAAAAAAAATCTCAACAGGGCTTGATGAATAAAGGGTGGGCATTTTTACATTGATGACAATTATTAAGATGCAGACTTGCCAATGCTTTAGATTCATTTGTGTGGATACGTGTATAAGATCAAATGTGCGCCCTGAAGATCTGTAATTTTGTTTATGGCGTAAAAAAGTCTGGTCTGAATCTACAGCTTTACAGTAACACCGAGGCATTTAAAAACAAAAAGATAGAATATGGTTACGGGTGGCGCGATAGCCTGGTGGTTAAACTGTTGTGCTTGTGATCTGACGGCCTGGGGTTGAGCCACCACCCAGGTACCTGTTCAATGGCATTTTCTCCCTGAAGTTAACACAAGTACTGACTCCTTCCCTGAAAAGTCATTTGCATGCGACTATAAACCGTGGTCATATGTGTGAACACGCGCAAAAAAATCCTTGGAAACGTTAAAACCCTTTTAGCCTTTTGGCAGAGTAGGCCATCGCGTGCCAAAATAGATCATCTTCAAACAAAAAATAACGCATGCATGATGCTGTCTTTGGACATCCCGAAGTCGAATTGCAGCTAAATGGATTGCAAAGGGTTTGCCTACACAGAACCTTACCATTGGTTTACATCAGAACTATCCAAGGAACGAAAAAAATAATACTTACGCTTGTGAGTTCTTGAAATATAGTGCTGGAGACTGTCTGCAGCCACCATGATGTCTGGATACTGTCTGCAGCCACCATGATGTATGGATACTGTCTGCAGCCACCATGATGTATGGATACTGTCTGCAGCCACCATGATGTCTGGATACTGTCTGCAGCCACCATGATGTCTGGATACTGTCTGCAGCCACCATGATGTCTGGATACTGTCTGCAGCCACCATGATGTATGGATACTGTCTGCAGCCACCATGATGTCTGGATACTGTCTGCAGCCACCATGATGTCTGGATACTGTCTGCTGCCACGACGAGAGACACACGCCCAGAACTGATTCGATCCCCATGACAACTGTCAACACCTATGCCAGACTTCCGAGGATTCAGAGCAAGAATGGAGTGACCCAGAAGGTCTGGGAAGTGCTTTAAGAAAATGTTTGGGGGCGTGAGGTGTCCTTTCCCCTCGTGAGCACGGTATATGAGGGCAGGCAGGCTGTGCCGTTTTAGGACACCCACATCTTTGTTCCACGCCACTCTAGGTGCGCTCCCTAATGTGACCACTGCGGAAAAGGTTGAACGGATACTGACGGCAGTACTCAACCCTGTGGTCAGTGAGCCTTGCAGAGAACTTTCGGGACAAAGTTTGATTCGAGCTGAGAAACTAGGAAGGACTGGGTGACTTTTGTGGACATTGAGCACACACACGTTGACAGAGTATACTCTGTATAGACACGCCAGGAAAGTGTGCAAGACAGGGGTTGCATGTTGGATCCTCTGCAACCCTACCTCTGTCTACTGTCGGTTCTATGTCGACTAGCGATGTCCACAAGGACCACAGCCCCTCCTGCTCTCATCGCCTTTGCTCCCTGAAGTGATGCAGAGATGGGAGGTCATATAGACGCCACTCTGATACCATGGCCCCCCAAACTCCTACCTACTTTGCCGCTCAACCCAGTGGAAGATGAAGACGGGTGACTATGTCCTAGATCCCTGGGCAACGGAACCAGGCTGTGCACTAGTCTGCCCCTCAGGGATCTGATGCAGCACTTTCTCCTATCTCCCGTTCTAAACCCTTCAGCCCCCATAGATCTGACATCTGTCTACTGAGTCATGGGGATCTTGGACAAGTTCAGGGTCATGTGCTCCAACATCGTGGCGATGGCGTCTCCATGATCTCTGGTAAGAATGATCACTATCACCGGGGAAGATCTGGTGATAAGACCTTGAACACAGCTATCAGTATATAGTCTACATTAATCCTTTAACACACACAAGAAAAGACTACGATAGGAGATGGGAGAGGCCTATTTTATTTTGTTAAACAGTCCTTTATGCAAAAACCACACCATTAGCCAACCTGAAAGCTTTAGCTGAGAAATGGGGGAAGAAAACTCAAAACACTGTAGAATACAGAATTCTGAAATGTACAAGACAACCAACTTCCTTTTCTGCCATAGGTTACGTAACAGCAATCAAACGGTATCACTGTTTTTGCTTTCCCATTTAACATCTTTCGTTTGAGAGAGAGAGAATTGAGAGAGAGAGAGAGAGAGAGAGAGAGAGGAGAGAGAGAGAGAAGAGAAGAGAGAGAGAGAGAGAGAGAGAGAGAGAGGAGAGAGAGAGAGAGAGAGAGAGAGAGAGAGAGAGGCAAGGCAAGGCAAGGCAAGGCAAGGCAAAATTCTTTTATTCGAGGATAATAGATAAGCACTCATGTGCTTTTTTACATTCAGTCCCCGCCCCTTTCAGCGATAACATCAAGATAAAAAGACAGCCTCAACTAAAAAAAGAACGATAATAATGATCCAATTACCAAGAGCAAACCATACCAAGTATCAAAGAACAGGTAAGAAATAAGACAGAGATACAATATTAAGGTAATGTCATAAAAAAAAGAAAAGCACTCATTCAGAAACGAAAATAAGAAGTAAGAATCAATGATGATTTTGATTTGAATAATAAACAAGCAAACAAGCAAACAAAGAAACCAAAAAAAAAACCAACCCCAAAAACAAAGAGAGAGAGAGAGAGAGAGAGAGAGAGAGAGAGAGAGAGAGAGAGAGAGAAGAGAGAGAGAGAGAGAGAGAGAGAGAGAGAGAGAGAGAGAATTTTTCAAGGTCTACAGATAAACATTCCCATTATTTTTTTCATCGGACCATTGCTATGATTAGGAACAAATACCCCCCCCCCCCAAAAGAAAAAAAAAAAGCGAAATAAATACAACCAACCCCAAACCAAACCAAACCAAACACTAACCCCCCCCCCCCCCCCACACACACACACCCACCACATTAGCAACCCCTCCAACACAAAACCACCACCACCACCACCACCACCAAAAGAAAACCTTATGGTTTAAAGAAAGCAGATAGGTATATATTCAGAGAGAGAGAGAGAGAGAGAGAGAGAGAGAGAGTAGAGAGAGAGAGAGAGAGAAGAGAGAGAGAGAGAGAGAGAGAGAGAGAGTGTGTGTGTGTGTGTGTGTGTGTGTGTGTATGTGTGTGCGCGCGCGTGCGTGTGCATGTGTGCATGTGTGAGCGTTTTTAGGGTTTATGACATTTTGTGAAGGCATCTGATGTGTAAAGGTAAAGGCACTCCATAACCATACAGTCGTGGGAGAACATATGTGTGCACCCAGAGAGAGAGAGAGAGAGAGGAGAGAGAGAGAGAGAGAAAGAGAGAGAGAGAGAGAGGGAGGGAGGGAGAGAGAGAGAGAGAGAGGAGAGAGGAGAGAGAGAGAGGAGAGAGAGAGAGAGAGAGAGAGAGAGAGAGAGAGAGAGAGAGAGAGAGAGATACAGACAGACAGACAGACAGACAGACAGACAGACAGACAGACAGGCAGGAAAGACACTCTGTATGCAAGCGCGAGCGCGTGCGTGCGTGTGCGCGCGTGCGTGTGTGTATGTGTGTGTGTGCGCGCGCGCGCGCGCGCGGATGTGCGTATGTATCTTCATCTCCCAACAAGTGAATAGTTTACTTAAGAGGTTTATTTATTTATTTATTTATTCTTTTATATTGAGAATAATGGAATAAGCACTCATGTGCTTTTTATTTTATATCCAGTCCCCGTGTGTATGCAATTTTGTGAATCGTGTCATCTGTTCCTACCGGCACACGATGGCCTACTCTTACGAAAAGCGGAACATGATTTAATGTGTGCGCAAGATGTTCTGCGTGTGTTCGCACAGGGGGCCTTGGTTTATAGTCTCATGCGAAGGACTTTTTGGGGAGAGTGGAGTCAGCACTGATGTTAAATCCCAGGGGAAAAATCTCCTCGAACTGGAATCGAACCCGAATTGAATTGATAGAAAATTCTCTTACCAGTTCATCTTGGGAGAGGACGGAAGAACAAGGATGTCAGCGCGAGTTGCCAGGATCTGCACATTCCCTCCCATGGGCATCATCAGGATGGGGCGCAGCTTTGTGTCGATGTCATCTTCTGCTATGGGCATCACCAGGATTGAAGCTTTGTGTCGATGTTTTCTGCTATGGGCACCATCAGGATGGTGGCTTTGTGTCGGTTTCTATGGGCATCTTCAGACTGGCAGCTTTGTGTCTGCTGGATTTGGGCAGCCTGAAACAAAAGCATGATAGTGTCTTCAATTCTCTGGCACCGATTTCCAGCTTTTGTTTTATTTTTTGTTGTTTAAAGCCCTACTGACCACGGAAGCCACATCATTGCTGTCAATTCATTCAGTTTCTGTGGCTCTAGTAGTAACATTTACTTCAAGTTCAAAACCAACACGACCTTATTCCCTCAAGTATCCCACACCGTCAATTCGAAAAATAAAATAAATGTGAAAATATTTTCATAATTAAATTCATTCCTGTAGGCCCATAAAACCAGGCTGTGCTGAGGATGCCAGATGTTTGTGCTCGATTTATCACCCCCAAATTACACAGAAGTAAAGAATAACCTTCAAAGTAGAATACCCCCCCCCCCCCCCCCCAAGAAAAAAAAAGTTTAAATTGCCATAATATGGGCATATAAAGCTGCGGAACCGACATATTGTACTTATCCCGAAAGTTCTTTGGATGAAACAATAAACTCGAGGTCCTGTGTGCGTGTGACA
>CM060344.1:2273548-2276048 GCA_030674155.1 Stramonita haemastoma
AGAAAATCTGTCCTACATCATTCAGATGGTAAAGATGTTGTGACCTGTGAGTCTGACTACATTGTGATCCGTAGCATGCCAATCAGACAATAAGCCAGTATGTGTGTCAAACAGCAAGAGAAAAACATGTTAAAAGAGGGACATGTCAAACTCACCAGTTTGCAGAATGGGAAGGGAATCCAGGACACACTACACAGGGAGACTCTATCACGTGCTTCAAGGGATTTAGCCACCCTTCGAGACCTACTCCAGTTCTATCTTGGCTAACAGTGTGTGACAGAGACTTGTCCCAAGAAAGGCTTGGAATGCCCTAACACATCTGGACAGCAAAGTGTTTCGTGTTTGGCTGTACATTAAGAAGATCAATGCTGTGGTTTTCATGTCATGGAATATAGCTGGCGATGCAACAAGCCTACCAGCTTAAAGCAACAAAAAATTATCGTTATTGTTATTGTTCTCTTTCTCTCTCCCTCTCTCTCTTTCTGTATCAGAAGAATACAAGATATCTGATAGAAATGGGGGTGGATGAAGACAACCTTTTTTATTTATTTATTTTTCGAGGAGACAACTTCTGAAAATCATTGATATTGTTTGTGTCTTAAGAGAATTTCTTTGTAGTTCTCCATCCCACTCCAGCCTGAATTGAATGATTGTATTGTCTCGATTTATCATGACTGTCACATATCACACTCTAAAATTCCGTCTGCTTTTCTGTCAATATATCCACCTCTTTATTGTTTTCTTCTCCTTTCCCTCTGCATCTCAAAAAAGCTTTTGATACAATTGACCACACACTTCTCATCAGAATGCAAAATCTGTGTAAATTCTCTGCTAATACCTTAGGACTACCAGCTTCCTATCTTAAAAACAGGCAACAGTGTGTCTCAATGGGTACAGCCACATCCAGATTACAATCCATAAATTATGGAATACCACAAGGATCCATACTAGGACATTCTCTTCTCATTATACATTAATGACCTTCCTCTCCATATCCAATACAAATGTAAATTATTTGCTGAGGACACAACTATTCATATAAGCCACAATGACCTTAACTCTCTAACAAACACATTACAGTATAGTGTTGATAAGCTTGTCGAATTGACCGAACTAAACCATATGTCTATACACTCCCCAAAACACAAAATGCATGCTTATCACCACCAGACAAAAGTGACAAAACATATCCCATAAACTTATTCCAATCAAAAAAAAAAAAAAGGAAGTAATTGAACATACCTCTCACCACAAGGTTCTAGTAGCAATTGATGAAAATCTCAGCTGGTTTCACGACATATCTGATCTATGCAAATATATGTCCCAAAGAGTATACCAGCTGACTAAAATCAAGCACTTTGTGACTTTCCTTGAGGAAACTATACTTTCAAGTTTCTATACAATTATCAATAGACTATGTTTCTACCCTGTGGGATTCTGCTCTTGCAAATATAATGAAACCATTACTGAGTCTGTATAAACTGCTCTTAAAACTGGTGCTTTTAAAACAGACAAGCTTATTAGAAGCGGACTATATCCAGTTTAATATACACCACAGATTCAAATTTAACAAAGGCCTACACCACAGATTCAAATTTAACAAAGGCCTCGTGATGTTCAAGATTATGACAGGGACTGTCCCCTCATCCTTAAAAGACAAAGTCCCCCTAATCCAACCCAGAAATACTAAAAAGCCAAGCTCCCAATTCCAGGAATAGATTTGTTCAAATCTAGTTTACTTTACTCAAGCCTATGCTGTGGAACTCCCTTTCCGACTCAGTTAAATACCATCATCCATAACAATCTTCAAACATCACTTATTAACCCACTTGATACACCAACAATGATGAAACACTCCATAGCCTTAAAAAGTTATATATCCACCCTTACTTAGCTGACCCTCCCCCCTCCCTCTCTCTCTCTCTCTCTCTCGGATAGCCTAGTGGTTAGAACATTGCGCTGGCAATTCGACGACCCGGGATTGAGTCCGGTTCAGGAGGTTTTTCTCCTGGAGTTAACATCAGTGCTGACTCCACTCTCCCCAAAAGTCCTTTGGATGAGACTTTAAAGCGAGGCCCCGTGTGCAAACGCACGCAGAACACCTTGCACACACGTTAAATCCTGTTCTGCTTTTCGTAAGAGTAGGCCATCGTGTGCCAGTGGGAACAGATGACAATATTTACACAACTGCATACACACGGGGACAGGATGAAAAAAAAGCACAAGAGTGCTTATTCCATTATCCTCGATATAAAAGAATAAAATAAAATAACACACCACACACACACACACACACACACACACACACACACACACACAGCTCTATAGACAAAAACACACAGACAGACACACACACAGAGGCAAATGCATCCCCTCCCCCACCCCCAGGCAAATGCATACCTCCCCCCCCACACACACACACATAATCAGTCATATCAAGACCAACAAAATGAAATTATAACACAATAACAGTTCAAGAACGTGTTATATAATATCTCAT
>CM060344.1:2279063-2286563 GCA_030674155.1 Stramonita haemastoma
GGTCACGGTCAGTTCTTGTGTCGGGGGATGGATGTCTTGTCTTGATTTTATGCTGGGCATGTGCAGTGCAGTGCAGTGGTGTGGTGTGTAGTAGTGCTGCTGTGCTGTGCTGTGCTGTGCTGTGCTGTGCTGTGCTGTGCTGTGCTGTGTGGCTGTACAGTAGTGGTGTGTTGTTGCAGAAAGCTGTCATTCAAGAACTACGAGGAGAGGAAAGCGTCGGCGAGAAGATCTGTAAAGAAGCCATGCAGATGAAGAACCTGTTCCAAAAAATGTCTCCCAGTCAGGTACTCTTAGTCTGGTGTGGGTGTGGGGGTATTTGTATGGGTGGGTGGTCGGGTGGGTGTGTATATATATATGTGTGTGTGTGTTGTGGGTGTGTGTGTGTGTGTGTGTGTGTGTGTGTGTGTGTGTGTGTGTGTGTGTGTGTGCAAGGGTGAAATTTTATTCCTCAGCATTTTCGTCAACCCATGTCCAGTTGTAATTTTTGCAGGCTGATGAAATGTAAATCTGGAAAAGTTCTTCTGTCTCTATCAAAATTCAAAAGAGTTGCAGGTATTTTTTGAAATTTGATTTGATGCCTTTAACCAGTGTACATTGCGTCTTTTACAGAAATTTACATACCTTTAAAAAATGTAATGAGTCTTTAATATTGTTTGTTTATTATTTTGTGATGAATTCTTGCTTTTCAGTTCCTGTTGATATTGATAATACTTTTGGATGTATTGCTGTAAGGTTTCTTTTCTCCTGTTGAACTTGTTTGTTATCCTCCATGCCCCAAAAGGGGTGAAAGGAATTAAATCTTGAATCTTGTGTGTGTGTGTGTGGGGTGTATGTATGTATGTGGGTGTATTTATGTGTGTGTTATCTGTGTGTGTGTGTGTGTGTGTGTGTGTGTTGTGTGTGTGTGTGTGTGTGTGTGTGTGTGTGTGTGTGTGTGTGTGTGTGTGTATATGTGTGTGTGTTGGTGTGTGTGTGTGTGTGTGTGTGTGTGTAAGGGTGAGTGGGGTGGGGAATGCAATAAGGTAGGGGGGTGGGATTAATAACGGATTTGTGCAAGTCTGTCACTTTAGTTTTCATTAGCAGTACACCATACCTCGGAAATTTTTCAGAACTTTTTTTTTTTATTCGTAAAGGCTTAAAATTTTAATTTTGTATCATGGTTTTTTTATATTTTATATATTCTGAACATTTTTATTTTTATTCACGATTGTTCATGTTTTAAAGTTTTTTTTTTAACTTAATTTTTTTGGTGTTCAATTGGGTGAAGAAAATGAGTAGAGTTTGCTA
The DNA here is from genome assembly GCA_030674155.1 of Stramonita haemastoma. Lineage (NCBI taxonomy): Eukaryota > Metazoa > Mollusca > Gastropoda > Neogastropoda > Muricidae > Stramonita > Stramonita haemastoma. Next base: position 2,280,351 of record CM060344.1, read on the forward strand.
GGATTTGTTGGGTTTGTTTTCCTTTTATGAGCTATTAGCATACACATTTTTAAGTGCCCGGGTTCTATTTACAGGTAAATGAAAATTTGTTGTTGGAAATGTACAGCAATTGTGAAAGCCTGTCTTGCGTTTATAGAGCAGCTTGTGTGGATAGATGTCAGTGAGCAGTAGGGAGAAATAAGGAGCACATGAAGAAGTGGACTGTTGGGGGGGGGGGGTTGTTTGGTTGGTTTTTTTTTACCGATTGATGTAATTGATGCATGTTGTTGTCGGGCGTTCCCCAGCCTGACACCCAGAACACACCTGATTCACCCACACCCGGGAATCGCCGTGAGACTGTAAGTACCACTGGATGATGAAGAGAAGTCTGCGTGTATCCCTGTTTTCCAATACCTCAGCCTGTGGACCCATACTCCAACTTCGGAGGAGTTGATTTTGGGGGGTTTTGCTCCTGGGCGAAAGGTCCAAGGTTCACCAATGGTGAGGTTTTTGCATCATGAACAACGGGCTTCAAACTGGGAAGAAGGCTTGGAATGGAACCCAGAACCTCCTGCACTGTTTGTTAGGCAGGTGAAGGTCCTACCTGTCTTGCCACTTTGCTTCTTGGAGGAGTTGAAGTATTTATAGAAGGTTGTATAAAAGGTTAGAGTATTATAAAAGATTGTGTAGAAGATTGAAGTATTTATAAAAGATTGTGTATTAAGATTGATGTATTTATAAAAGATTGTATAAAGATTAAATATTTATAAAAGATTGTATAAAAGATTGAAATATTTATAAAAGATTATATAAAAGATTGAAATATTTATAAAAGATTGTATAAATGATTGATGTATCTATAAAAGATTGTATAAAATATTGAAGTATTATAAAAGATTGTATAAAAGATTGAAGTATTTATAAAAGATTGTATAGAAGATTGATGTATTTATAAAAGATTGTATAAAAGATTGAAATATTTATAAAAGATTTATAAAAGATTGAAATATTTATAAAAGATTGTATAAATGATGATGTATCTATAAAAGATTGTATAAAAATTGAAGTATTTATAAAAGATTGTATAAAAGATTGAAGTATTTATAAAAGATTGTATAGAAGATTGATGTATTTATAAAAGATTGTATAAAAGATGGAAGTATTTATAAAAGGTTGTATAAAATATTGAAGTATTTATAAAAGATTGTATAGAAGATTAAAGTATTTATAAAAGATTGAAGTATTTATATAAGATTGTATAAAAGATTGAAGTATTTATAAAAGATTGTATAGAAGATTAAAGTATTATTAAAGATTGAAGTATTTATAAAAGATTGAAACATATATTAAAGATTGAAGTATATATAAAAAGAAGGAAGTGTTTATAAAAGATTGAAGTATTTATAAAAACAAACAAAAAATGAGCAAGCCTTCATGGCGGACGGCAGCATGGTGTGTGCCTCTGTGTTTGTGTGATGTTTTCGTGTTTTTCCTTCATCCTCTATTGCAAAATTTACATCTCTGCATTCGTCTCTTCATCAAGTATTGAACAGTCAGACCGGTTTTCTTTGATAACATTTGCTTTTTTAAATGTTTCAATTTATTATTTTCATATTTTGATATATTTTTTTCTAAATTTAATTGACTTCATGATTTGTTTTCACCTTGACATTGCTGATCTTTTTATTGTTATTATTTTTAAAAAATCATTATTTACTTATCTATTTATTTATTTATTTATTTATTTATTTATTATTAATTTTTTTTTCATTGCTGGTCTTTGTGACCCAGTGTACTGTAACCCTGCTGCAGCCTGAACTTTTGCACAAAATTCACGATTTCAAAATACCCCCCCCCCCCCCCCCCCCGCCCCCTCACTACCACCCCCAGCCTTGGCCATTCCCCTGCCATGCCACAAACTACTCAAGATATAAAGACGTTTATTTTTATTTTATTCATTTTTTATTTTATTCTTTTATATCGAGGATAATGGGATAAGCACTCACGTGCCTTTTAAAATTTTTTTTTATCCAGTCCCTGTGTGTATGCAGTTGTGTAAAATATTGTCATCTGTTCCCACCACTGGCACACAATGGCCTACTCTTACGAAAAGTGGAACAAGATTTAAATATGTGCGCAAGATGTTCTGCGTTATTTTCACGTGTTTGTTACCCCCTTCAAAATGAACTTAAACAGCACAGTTCAAACTTGGAAATCAACGGCCGCCGCCAAACCAAACGCAGATCACGCTGGAGCAGACTTCGTCGCCTGTTGCGTGCTCTATTTTCCTCTTCTGCCCGCGTCGCTGCTCGTGTCACTGCATCAACAACCTCCCTTGCATCTGCCTCCCCCTCCCTTTCTGACGTCACTGCCTCAACCTCTGCAACCAGCGACAACGCCACTTCGCTTCAGCATTCATTTCCTCCTCCGTTTGTGTGTGACTCTGACAGTGTCTGTTCTGACCCTGATGTGTACCATGATGTGCATGAGACGACAAATTCCCAAACTGATTCAGTTCAGTTCTTCCACCCTCTTCCATACCCTCCAAACTCTGGTCTGCTCTTCCACCGCCCAGACCCCCTCCATCATCCCCATCCTCTTCCTTTGATAGTCCCCCCCCCCCTCACGCACCACCACCATCTTCCACCTCTTTGCCTCCATCAATCTCTCCACTGGCTGCCTGTACCGCAGAGAGTAAACTACAAGATTGTACCATCTGTTACAAATGTCTCCACAAAACAGCACCCTCTTACCTCTGTGAATGTCTTCACTTGTACTTAAGAATACCCAGATTCAACCTATCTACCGTTGGCCGCCGCTCTTTCTGTTTCTGGTCCATTGATCTGGAATGACCTCCCTCTCTCCCTCCGGCAAAAGCCTACTTGTGAAACTTTTAAATCCAACCTCAAGACATTTGTAACAAACCAAAGATTTTCGCCTTCTGTTTTCATCTCTTATCTGTCCCTGCCTTTTGTATCTGAAATCCCCTTCACCCTGCCACAGTGTAAAACCGTGTAGTAATTGTGTATAACTGTGTACGCGTGCATGTATGTGTGTGTGTGTGTGTGTGTACATTCAAATTTGTTAAGCTATCAATTGTTATTGGTTGCATTTGTGTTTATAGGTTGAAGGCAAGCGCTTTGATTTGTGTTATTGCAAGATATAGCGCAATATAAATTCCAGGTATTATTATTATAAAAGATTGAAGTATTTATAAAAGATTGAAGTATAGATATAAAAGATTGAAGTGTTTGTAAAAGAGGAGTTGAAATATTTATAAAAGATTGAAGTATTTATAAAAGATTAAATTAATGAATAAAGAAAATAAGTGTTTATGAAAGATTGATGTGTTTATAAAAGATTGATGTATTTATAAAAGATTGAAGTATTTATAAAAGAGGAGTCAAAGTATTTATAAAAGATTAAAGTATTTATAAAAGATTGAAGTATTTATAAAAGATTGAAGTATTTATAAAAGATTGTATAAAAGATTGAAGTATTTTATAAAAGATTGTATAAAAGAAGTATTTATAAAAGATTGTATAAAAGATGGAAGTATTTTATAAAAGAGTGTATAAAAGATAGAAGTATTTATAAAAGATTGAAGTATTTTTAAAAGATTGAAACACTTATAAAAGTTTGAAGTATTTATAAAAGATTGAAGTATTTATAAAATATTGTATAAAAGATTGAAGCAATTATAAAAGATTGAAGTGTTTATAAAAGATTGAAGTTTTTATAAAAGATTGAAGTATTTATAAATGATTGAAGTATTTATAAAAGATTGAAGTATATATTAAAGAATGAAGTATTCATAACAGATTGAAGTATTTATAAAAGATTGAAGTATTTATAAAAGATTGAAGTATATATTAAAGAATGAAGTATTCATAACAGATTGAAGTATTTATAAAAGATTGAAGTATATATTAAAGAATGAAGTATTCATAACAGATTGAAGTATTTATAAAAGATTGAAGTATATATTAAAGAATGAAGTATTCATAACAGATTGAAGTATTTATAAAAGATTGAAGTATATATTAAAGAATGAAGTATTCATAACAGATTGAAGTATTTATAAAAGATTGAAGTATATATTAAAGAATGAAGTATTCATAACAGATTGAAGTATTTATAAAAGATTGAAGTATATATTAAAGAATGAAGTATTCATAACATTAACAGATTGAAGTATTTATAAAAGATTGAAGTTTTAAGATAGACGTATCTATAACAGAGGAGTTGAAGTATTTATAAAACAGGAGAAGAGGTATTTATAAAAGATTGCAGTATATATAAAAGATTGAAGTATTTATAACAGAGGAATTGACGTATTTAAAAAAGATTGCAGTATTTATGTAACAGACCTGTGTACATGTTCAGGATGGCTCCCAGTTAGATGTACTGCCTGCTCTTGCTGAAGTATTTATAACAGATTGCAGTATTTATATGATATTGCAGTATTTATAAAGGATTGCAGTATTTATAAAGGATTGCACTATTTATAAAGGATTGCACTATTTATAAAGGACTGCACTATTTATAAAGGATTGCACTATTTATAAAGGACTGCACTATTTATAAAGGATTGCACTATTTATAAAGGATTGCACTATTTATAAAGGATTGCACTATTTATATAACAGACCTGTGTACATGTGCAGGATGGCTCCCAGTTCGATGTGCTGCCCGCTCTTGCTGAAGTATTTATAACAGATTGCAGTATATATTTAAAAAAGATTGCAGTATTTATAAAAGCAGTGTATACAAAAAAAGACCTGTGTCCATGTCTGTCAGGATGGCTCCCAGTTCGATGTGCTGCCCGCTCTTGCTGAAGTGCTGCGACTGCGAGACACCTCCATGCTGGCCCTGGAGATTACCGTATGTCTGATGATTATGCCCCCTTGTTTGATGATTATGTCCCCTGTTTGGTGATTATGTCCCCTGTACGATGCTTGTGTTCCTAGTTCGATGCTTATTGGTGTAGTTAACTGTAAGAGAGAGAGGATGGGAACAGATTGAATAATGTACATATTCAAAACAAGGGACAGACAGGGAACAGGGAAAGAAGCTTGAATCACTTTACCACTGTCAACTGGTGTCAGTAGATACGTTTCGTAACATGCAGTCGTCCACACACATTCTGGAAGCAGCTTAAGGGTCGGCATGACAGTCAAATGTAGTATGTGTGTAAGATTTATATAAAAATCTTTTGTCGTGTGCATTTTTTTTAAGACTATTTTTCTGTCAGATGTTTTTCTTAGATTGTTTTTTTTTTATGGTGGTCAAATATGATATGGTTGCTTGTATGTCAGTGAAAATTGTGTAAGCACGTGTAAGTGACAGTTACCATGTATTTTGTATGATTGCTAATGAGCACAGATGATTGACAGTATTTGATATGGTGCTACAATATCATTATAGATTATCAGTGTGTATGTGTGTGTTTGTGTATGTGTGTGTGTGTGTGTACTTGTGTGGTGTGTGTGTGTGTGTGTGTGTGTGTGTGTGTGTGTGTGTGTGTGTGTGTGTGTGTGCGTGCATGTGCATGTGTGTGTGTTGCTATGTGAGCAGGGCTTTGCTCAGAAGTACCCTGACATTCGTATGGAGCAGCTGGTCAACCTGATTCTCTGTCGTGGAGACACCAGCCGCTCTGATGCCAAACAGGTGTTGTTGTGTTTTGTGTAATGCCCTTCACCACTTGGGGATCCCTCCCTCTCTCATATAATTATATATATATATATATATATATATATATATATATATATATATATATATATATATATATATATATATATAGTAGTAGGCCTCCGTCAGTCGGTGTCGACTATGGAATTCGCGCCAAAAGAAAGGTCATTTGTTCAGCGACAACGCCGGCTGTGGCTGGTCAGTCCGATGTGGGAGTGGCAGTCTCTGATGCATCTGATGCAGATGTGGCTGGTCAGTCCGATGCGGGAGTGGCAGTCTCTGTTGCATCTGATGCAGATGTGGCTTGTTGAGGTGGCTGGAGCACATGCCTTCCGCTTGGCTCTCTTTTCGTTTGCTGCGGTGTGGATCTTTTCTTCACCATACTTCAGCTGTTTGTGGAGAACACTGCGCCATTTTGCTGCGGTCAGCCGCTACCTCCTCCCAGTTCTCTAGGTTGATGTCCAGGGCTTTCATGTCACGCTTGCAGACGTCTTTGTAGCGCAGTTGGGGGCGGCCAATGCTTCTCTTGCCGGAGGCAAGTTC
>CM060344.1:2291563-2296563 GCA_030674155.1 Stramonita haemastoma
GTGGCTCCTGCGACAGTACTGGAACCATTCATATTGGCAATTGACCTTCCAATGGACCATTCCAGTGGCGTGGAGAGGGGAGGTCTGCTGCATGGGTAACAGCTTGCCCTCCATACTTACTTACCCAGGCTTTGCACTCCAAAGAAGAGCGCAAATCCATAGTCTTCCGAGACTGCTGGGTGCCTACTACTATCATATAACAGACATTCCTGCAAGACACAAAATACTTTTCTCATTTTGCCTGCTTGTGGTTTTGCACATAACATGGTGTGCATTTTTTTTGGTCGCTTAGTCAGGGGCTCTTCATACTTCTGCCCTGTGGCGTTTTCTAAAGTCGGTTTTGGTTTTCACTTCCTTGGTAGTTAGGTGATCTCTCTCAAATCTTTTTTGTCAAATTTCAAATTCTTTATTTCCTGTCATCCCTTTAGGGATATGGAGGATTTTACATAAACAAAATCATAACTGAACAACACACATGCACCATGTAAATGGATATTTGAACAATTGCTATAGAAACAAACAAAAAAATTGTCTGTTGACACATAAACGCACAAAGTTTACATATTATTTCTGATGTCAATCATTTTAACAACATTAAGCAGAGACTTCTTATTTGGTGAAGAAAAGAGCTGTTCATACTTCAAAGTGTTTGGATGTTTAGCGTAATGTTTTGGTAAACATTTTTTACGAGTTTCATTTAACACTGGACAAATAAAGATATAATGAAATTCATCACCAATATCACCACTATTGCACTTTGTACAGTTTCTTTCATTTCTTTGAATTCCCTCAAAACGTAGGATATTGATTGACAAATCTCTGTATGAGACAGCATGAAGTATTGTGTGTGTACATATGTCATAGTTACACTATGACTATACAGAGAGAGAGAGAGAGAGAGAGAGAGGATCCATCATATGATTTATGCCACAGACATGATGAGGTGAGAAAGAAAGAACTCTGTAGTTAGTGTGAGGTAGTATCCCGTTTTGGCCCAAAACTTTCCCCCATCCATTAGACCACGAGTGGTGGTCTGGGTGCTAGTCTTTCGGATGAGACGATAAACTGAGGTCCTGTGTGTTACGCATAATTATTTAGTGCATGTAAAAGAACCCACGGCAACAAGAAGGTTGTCCCTGGCAAAATTATGTAGAAAAAAGCCACTCTAATAGGGAAACAAATACAGTTGCAGACAGGAAAAAAAAAAAAAAAAAAGGGTAGGCGCTGCACTTGTGGCGACACGCTCTTCCTAGGGAGAGCAGCCCGAATTTCATGTAGAGAAATCTGCTGTGACATAAAGGGGTATAAAATAAAATGAAATAAAATGAAATAAAATAAAACATGACTAGGAGAGAACTTGGGGTTAGACTGATGAGCGCCTGGGCATGTATGCATTTATTTATCAATTGATTGATTGATTTATTAATTCATTATTTATTTATTTTTTTATATCAAGGATAATTGAATAAGCACTCGTGTGTATTTTTACATCCAGTCTTTGTGTGTATGCTGTTTTGTAAATCTTGTCACCTGTTCCCACCAGCACACAATGGCCTACTCTTACGAAAAGCGGAACAGGATATAACGTGTACGCAAGATGTTCCGCATGCATTCGCACATGGGGCCTCGGTTTATAGCCTCATCTGGAGGACTTTTGGGGGAGTGGAGTCAGCACTGATGTTAACTCCAGGAGAAAAATCCCCTCAAACAGGAATCGAACCCAGGTCGTCAAATTGTTAGCGCAATGTTCCGACCACTAGGCTATCCTGTCCCCCATGTACTTTCACCTCTGTGTGTCTGTGTGTCTGTGGTGGTGTGTGTGTGTGTGTGTGTTCATAAATGTACTCGAGTGTATGTGTGTGTGCATGAACGCATGCATTCATATATATAAATGCATGCGGTGACACTGATTTTAATTTTAAAGGAATTACCAAAACAGATGTGGGGAACAGCTACAAGAAGCATGACAAAGAAACAGACAGAAAACCAATCCATGATTTTCATCTTTAATCTGTAATTTCCATTTTCAAGCATGAACAATGTAAAAAAATCAAAAATATATATATGGAAGTGCATTGCATAGGGTTATTCACAACAATTTCCATGTAGAAATTCAGAAAATTTGTTACTCATGATCACAATGTAAATTTGCATTTTTTTTTTATTCAATGTACTTATGTGCACACTCATGCCCCCCCCCCCCCCCCCCACACACACACACACACTCTCTCTTCTCTTATTATCCCAGTCTGTTCAAAATCTATTTCAAACACACTCTCTCACGATGTTATTTATGGTAAATTCATTCAAAACTTAACATCTCACATCACTCATCCTCTGACATCACAATTAAACAATTTGAATCTTACCCTAATTTTCATTCAGACACTGGATTTTGACTCGCACATGCACCCTTAATTCATTGTACAGTCAACACACAAGGAACTGGTCTTGATCGGTTTCACTGGGACAGTTCACTTCACTTCTGTAGCATCCTCAGTGTCAAACACACGTGTCTTGTGTAAATGCAGTAAAAGAACGTATTGTCATATCTCTATCATAATTATGAGATTAACTTAACAGATATGTGTAAATGCAGTAAAAGAACATATTGTCATATCTTGTCTAAATGCAGTAAAGAACACATTGTCATATCTCTATCATAATAATGAGATTAACATAACAGATATGTTTATCCAGATCCTTTTTTTTTTTTTTTTACTCAGGCAAGCATACATACATACATTTACACATCATCGTGATTAAATGGAATATTTCAAAGTGATTATAATGAACAATACTGTACCTGCTGTTGCTTTCTCCATGTTGTGTTCTGTGACATATACTGTACTACTGCCCCTGTTCCCACACTGCTTATCCTAATCACACCAGCCAAACCTGTATTAGTTTTAGTTTATACCACTTTATGTCACAGCAGATTTCTCTGTGTGAAATTCAGGCTGCTCTCCCTGGGGAGAGCACGTTGCCACAAGTGCAGCGCCTACCCATTTAAAAAAAATTTTTTTATACTGCCCCTGCTTCCACGCTGCTTATCCTGACCACACCAGCCAATCCTGCATTTGTTTTACTGCATCCTCCTCACAGCCAGGATATACAGGGATAGAAAAGAGGGAATTTCTAGAAAGCCATCCCTGTTCTGCCACCTTTTCAACAATGCCCACCCCCCAAAAAAAACAAACCTGAAAAAATGAAAAATAAACTCAACCAGTCTGATAAGCAAGAACATTCACAACCACAATAATCACCGTTCTGATCTCCACAAAAAGCTCTTTTTAGTTGTCGTTCTGGAATATTTTATGCAATTCTTACACACCATTATTCACACTCACACACACACACACCACACACACAGCACCACACACACACACACACACACACACACACACACACACACACACACACACACACACATGCGCGCACGCACACACACACACAGAACATGCACACACACACTACACACACACCACGTGACAAATAGAAAACTTGTACCTAATAGTCACATGATATGTTTTCTAGCACAAGTTTGCCTTGGTTAATGGTAGCCTTGCTTTCTCACATTCTGACACAAGCATGATTCCACAGTCAAGAAGCTGATGACTTGTGTCTAGGTGATTTTCTTTTTTACTTGCACTATCATAAAAGAAAAAAGGTAAAGGTGTCCCATAACCTTTGTGGTCGTAGGGGAGCGAGGCATCAGAGACCTCAGCTTCTCTAGGGGCCTGCATGTTGAGGGCGGTGCCTATCTCCTCTCCCTCGCTGCTTTACCTTCCCTGACCCTAAAGGGGGCAGGTACCCATTTACAGCTGGGTGAACTGGGGGACTGGACTGAAGCCAAGGCGCATAAACGGTCACCCATCCAACAGGTAACCACGCTCGACACTGCTTAACTTGACTGGGGGAAAGCTAGTGCTCTGACCACTGAGCTATCCCGCCCCATGCACTATCATACACTCATAAAAGGGTGGGGGTGGGGGGGGCAAGCCCAGTGGTTAGAGAGTTTCACTTGTAATCTGAAGGCCTGGGTAGGAGCCACAACCAAAGCACCCATTAGCGGGGTTTTCCCTGGTGTTTTGTTTTTTTGAACATTTTATTTAATTTATTTTTTTCATCATCTAAAAAAAAATTCCCTCTGGTGTTAACATCAGCACTGACTCCTCCCCTTCAGGTGAGACTGTAAACTGAGGCCTGTGTGCGAATGTACGCAGAACATCTTGCGCATGTTAAAACTCACTCCACCTTTCAAAAGAGTAGGCCATTGGTGTGCTGGCAGACATGGATGACAAAAATGTCAAAACTGGGGTTGTTTTCAGACATCATCCCTGAAGTAAGAATGTGTCTAACTCAAAGATAATAATAATAATAATAGTACATGGAATTTATATATATAGCACTCTATCTGGCAAAAAACAGATCAAACCGCTTGCCTTCAACCTATACAACACACAAGCAATCAATGACAATTAATAGTTTTAGCAAATTCGAATGTACACACACACACACAACACACACACACACACACACATACACACACACACACACACACGCACACACACACATGCCACACACACACGCACGCACACACACACACACACACACACACACACACACACACACACACACTTTTATGAGTGTATGATAGTGCAAGTAAAAAAGAAAATCACCAAGAAACAAGTCATCAAGTCAATGGGGGGACAATGGTTGCATACACGAATTCTCACTGTTGATGATCCTCAAAGCCCTAACTGAGCAATGGCAAAAACCTCGAGACAAAATAAAAAAATCAAAAAAAAATCATACATCCATTTGCAGGCTCTGCTATTTTGATTTTTGTGCGTAGCCAAATATGACACCAGGGCTTTTTTTTGCCACACATGACACTAAAAATTGAAAAAAAAACCCCACAAAACCCCCCTGATCAAAATGGTCTCAACCTGTAAAGCAAAATGCACACAAAATACAGCACAGATATAGCAGTAGGC
>CM060344.1:2301563-2316605 GCA_030674155.1 Stramonita haemastoma
TGTCCCAAAGTCAGAATGTAGCTACTTAAATGGTGGGTGGGTGATGGGTGGTGGAAGGGGGAAATCTCACCACTGGTGAACCTCAGAGCTGTAACCCAGGAATGGAGACAAAAAATTTTTTTTCTTTTCGGTGAAACATATCTCCTTACCCAGGTAATACTTCATACCCAGGTAATACTTCATACCCAGGTAATACTCCATACCCAGGTAATACTCCATACCCAGGTAATACTCCATACCCAGGTAATACTTCATACCCAGGTAATACTTCATACCCAGGTAATACTCCATACCCAGGTAATACTTCATACCCAGGTAATACTCCATACCCAGGTAATACTTCATACCCAGGTAATACTTCATACCCAGGTAATACTTCATACCCAGGTAATACTCCATACCCAGGTAATACTCCATACCCAGGTAATACTTCATACCCAGGTAATACTTCATACCCAGGTAATACTTCATACCCAGGTAATACTCCATACCCAGGTAATACTCCATACCCAGGTAATACTCCATACCCAGGTAATACTTCATACCCAGGTAATACTTCATACCCAGGTAATACTCCATACCCAGGTAATACTTCATACCCAGGTAATACTTCATACCCAGGTAATACTCCATACCCAGGTAATACTCCATACCCAGGTAATACTTCATACCCAGGTAATACTTCATACCCAGGTAATACTTCATACCCAGGTAATACTTCATACCCAGGTAATACTTCATACCCAGGTAATACTTCATACCCAGGTAATACTTCATACCCAGGTAATACTTCATACCCAGGTAATACTTCATACCCAGGTAATACTTCATACCCAGGTAATACTTCATACCCAGGTAATACTTCATACCCAGGTAATACTTCATACCCAGGTAATACTCCATACCCAGGTAATACTCCATACCCAGGTAATACTTCATACCCAGGTAATACTTCATACCCAGGTAATACTTCATACCCAGGTGCTGCAGATCGGCGTCGGAGAGACCCTCCACTTTGGTGGCGTGTTTGCCGGAGAGCATTCCCATCAGCACGGGGACGCCCAACACCTGGTGAATGTTGATCCAGCTCTGCAGACACCCCTCCTCCTCCTCCCCCCTCACCGCCCGCACAAACACCCCAAAGTCCCCCGGCCAGAAGGCAGCGTCGAACTCCACAATCACCTTGTTGCTGCTCATCATGCCTGCAAACCACAGGGACAACGATGCCAGGTTAATTATCTCTTAGTCTCATGAACCACTCAAAAGTGCAGTATCATCATGCAGCACTTTTTTAACCCTCTTAGTCCCCGATTTGGGATTTGCCAGGATTGAATAATTACCCCCCCTAAGTCCCGAACCAGGATAGTCCGGGATTTACACTCAGTAGATTTCCATCACGCTGTGACCATCACTAATTGCTACCACATGTCACAACTCTATCAGGCTAGAAGTAGAAATCCTTCTGAGAGTCTGGAAGAAATTATAGCTGCTGGTATGTACTTAGAAGGAGGAAAAGGCGAGTGAGCATGCATGTGTGCCTGACCTGATTTCGTGATGGAATGCGAAATCTAGGGGCAGTTTGTGTTCAGAGAGTCTGAATGCAAGAGGGTTAAGCTGAGTATGGCCAAAAAAATGGATGGGTGGCTATTTGTGCGCCTTGGTTTCAGTACAGTCCCCCTAGTTCACCCAACTGTAAATGGGTACCCGCCCTCTTTAGGGTCAGGGAAGGTAAAGCAGCGAGGGAGAGGAGATGGGCGCTGCCCTCAACAAGCTGGCCCCTAGAGAAGCTGAGGTCTCTGTTGCCTCACTCGCCTACGACCGCCAAGGTTATGGGACACCTTTACCTTTTTTATGGCCAAAGGAAACCTTTTCTCTCCCCCCATGCACACTAGAATCTTAGGAGACTATTTGTGTTTTAGTATTGCAGTGTTTTCATACATGGAAATACCGCTCACACAATCGTGTTTAATTATGTTGTTTACTAGAGATTACGTAATAACTGCGTGCAAAACAAGCAAACAAGTTTTTGACACAAGATACAAACACGTAAGAAAAATAATGCAAGATATGTAACAATCATTTGCCAACACTGTTCTCAAATTTCATGCAGTTCTGAATTATAGTATGAGAGATATTACATTTTAAACATACCCTCCCATTTCAGCTCATTTTGGCCAAATCCTTCCATGACCAGGAAGTTGAATCAGTCAGTTCACTATAGGACACTAAGAGTTATTTCCCTTTTCTTTTGAGGGTCGCTGGAGCCAAGTGGGTCAAGATCCTGTAATTCATGTCTCCCTCAAATCACACACACACACACATGCACGCACGCATGCACACACACACACCCACACACCCCACACTACACCCCCCCCCCACACCCACACACCCCCCCCCCCCACACACACACACACACACTCCCACAGACCCATATTGCTCAGAGCAGTCAGGTAATATTTGGGCAGCGGAGGTTCGAACAGCAGATCCCCGCGAGCGATGACCGGGGCCGGCACCGCCACCACCACCTCGTCCACCGTCTCCTGTGACCCGTCCTTCAACCTCAGGATGACCTTGCCCTTTGACCTGTCCACTTTGACCTGTCGCACTGCGGTGCGGAGACTGATCTTCAGAGGACGTTCATTCATCGATCCACTGGCCAGTCTGCAAGTAAGAACAGATGACAACATTGACAAAACTGCAAACAACACGGTGACTGGGTGTAAAAAAAAAAGAAAAAAAAAAGAAAAAAAAGAAAGCATACGAGTGCTTATTCCCTTATCCTCGAAATAAAAAGAATGAATAAATTATGCGCATCAGTGCTTATTCTTTCTTTCTTTTTAAATTAAAAATAATTTAATTAATTTTTTAAAATTATCTTTTAAAATGAAAATTTTTTTTGTGTGTGTGTCTTTTATTTTTTCATTTCTTATCCAATTTTTTTTTGACGAGTGCTTAAAATTATATCATTAAAAAATAAAAGAACGATTGAAATATAAAAAAAAAAAAAGGTTTTTAAAAAAAAAAGAAAAAGAAAAAAGGTGTGGTGTCCTATGTTTCACCTGTCCAGAAGCTCCCCCATCCCGTCCATCAGAACGCGGCTGTAGCCAAAGTCCAGGGCGTGGGGCTGGTAGAGACGCGCGGAGTAGTCGGGGAGGCGGTAGGAGTTGAGGGAGTGGAGGAGGAGGGAGTGGAGGTGATGGGGGTCCACTCCCCGTTCCTTCAGTTCTCTGTCCACTGCCACACGCACAGACACGTCCCCCCCGCTGTCCCCGCGGCTTCGGTTCACCGCTTCTTTCAGGATCTGAAAACAGGTGTGTTATGTCACTGACAGAAAACGGGCGTGTTATGTCACTGACAGAAAATGGGCATGTTATGTCACTGACAGAAAACGGGCGTGTTATGCACACTGACAGAAAATGGGCGTGTTATGTCACTGACAGAAAACGGGCATGTTATGTCACTGACAGAAAATGGGCGTGTTATGTCACTGACAGAAAATGGGCGTGTTATGTCACTGCAGAAAACGGGCGTGTTATGTCACTGACAGTGTTTCCAGCATGTACGTATCAGTTGTGTACACAAGCTTTTTTTGTCTTTTTTTTTTGATCTTTCAATAACAGAAAATCTGAACTCAAGAGTGATGAGTTTAAGGATATTTTAGAAACTTCTGTATCTGTACCAGTTAAAGGTAAAGGTTTCCCATAACCTAGGCGGTCGTAGGGGAGTGAGGTGTCAGAGACCTCAGCTTCTCTAGGGGCCAGCATGTTGAGGGCGGCGCCCATCTCCTCTCCCTCGTTGCTTTACCTTCCCTGACCCTAAAGAGGGCAGGTACCCATTGACAGCTGGGTGAATTGAGGGGACTGTACTGAAGCCAAGGCACGCAAACTGTCACCCATCCAACTGGTAACCACACTCAACGCTGCTTAACTTGACTGGGGGGAAAGCAAGCGCTCTGACCATTGAGCTATCCCTACCAGATCTCTGAGGTAAGAGGTACATCTCTGTAACATATATATACAATCAATCTAATCCAATATACATTTAGAAGAACACAACATACCAAAATTTGATTATGCAATGTTATGAAATGCCATAATGCAAAAATAGATACACATATGCATAACAGTGAATATCATATATGTGCATATCGAAGAATGAAGAATAATAAATAAAGAATATTATAGCACAAACACTAGTGACTACCCACCCTCTCACAAACCCTCCCACACATCAACCTACCCCCCTCCCATGGACACACACAAACACACACCCCCACACTACACACACACAAACTCACCACACCCCCCCCACACACACACACACACACTACACAATTTCACACACACACACACACACACACACACACACACACACACACACACACACACACAACACACACACACACACACACAAACTCACACACACACACACAAACACACACACACACACACACACACACACACTACACACACACAAACTCCCCCCCCCCCCCCCACACACACACAGTGATGTTGCTTATTATATTTATTTTATTTTATACCACTTTATGTCACAGCAGATTGGTCTGCCTCTTTTTCTTTTTCTCTCTTTTGCTTAGAGCCCCGCCAACCGCACAGGCACAGGCCATATCGGGGCTGTCACACACACACCCCCACTTACACCCCCCCCCCACCCCCCCCCCCCTCCCCACACACACCCACAACAACAACACACACTTACGGAAGAAGCAGCGACAAGCGCCTCCTGCAGCTCTTCCCCGGCAAAGCTCTGGTGTGTCCAGGGCACGATGAACTGCATGCCCCCCAGTGTGGCCGTCTCCAGCTCCAGGTTTTCAGTCAGGTTCAGCAGGGGGTTGGTGAAGGGACTGCCCATGTTCAGCGCAAATCCCCCTAGGTCCACCTCCAAGCCTGTCACACACAGGGCCGGTAGTAGTAGTAGTCTTTAAATTAACATCCATGCACACTTTGTGATTTGGACGGCAAACAAACAAATCAAGTACAAACAAATAACTACCTATTAACAAGCAAGATTAAAAAGTCTGTCCCGAGCCTAAGGCTCATCAGGCCGGTGCTTATCCCGGTTTCTGTGGCGTTAAGTGACTGAGAGTCATAGACTCCCCCTGGATAGGACGCCAGTCTATCGCAGGGTTAACCCCCAACACAAGGTTGGTACCCCTTTTACACCTGGGTGGGGGGAGAAAATAGCCGTAAAGTGCTTTTTCCAAGGGCACAACGCCATAGCCGAAAGCTGGGATCGAACCCGCAACCTTTAGATTATGAGTCCAACGCCCTAACTACTAGACTACAGCGGCGGCTGAACCCAACATAAAGTGTCTGTCTGTCTGTCTGCCTGCCTGCCTGCCTGCCTGCCTGCCTGCCTGTCTGTCTGTCTGTCTGTCTGTATGCATGTATCTCTCTCTGTCTATCTATCTATTATCTATGTATCTATCCATCTATCTATCTATATCTATCATCTATCTATCTATCTATCTATCTATCTATCTATCTGTCTGTCTGTCTGTCTGTCTGTCTGTCTGTCTGTCTGTCTGTCTGTCTGTCTGTCTATCTATCTATCTATCTCTATCTATCTATCTGTGTATCTGTGTATGTACCTATCTATCTGTCTATCTGTGTATCTATGTATCTATCTATGTATCTGTGTATCTATGTATCTGTGTATCTATGTATCTATCTATGTATCTATCTATGTGATTTATCTATGTGATTTATCTATGTATCTATCTATCTATCTATGTATCTATGTATCTATCTGTCTATCTATCTAGCTATCTATCTAGCTATCCCTTAGTCTGGCGACCGTGGGGGCACCCCTGAAGACTTGACAACCAGTTCCCTCCATTCCTCTCTCTCTTCTGCCTTTCTCAAAATTTGGTTGAGTTCTAGGCCTGTCCATTCGCTGATGTTGTCCTCCTATCTCTTCCTTGGTCTGTCTCTTTTTCTTCCTCCTTGGGCAGTGCCATGCAGTGTTGTTTTTGCAAGTCCTTTTGATCTTGTGACATGCCTGTACCATTTAAGTTTACGATTCTTTACGATTGATAGAAGATTTTTGTAGGGACCAATGGTTTGCAGGAAATCTCTTCTGTTATGCACTTCTTTGTTGCTTATGTGGTCTCTGTAGATGGCTTGATGAAAAAAAGCAAATTGATGCTTACTCAATCAATGTATCATCTGAAAATAAAATTTTGACTTTGACTTGACTTTGACTCTGTAGGAGATGCCAAGGAGTCTTTGGAAGCATCTAAATTGATATAGCACTAAATTATATAATATATAACAATAACTTGCACACTGTATACCTCTGGCTTTAGGATTCTTGAGTTTGTCAGTCCACACACGGCCCCCATAGCGCTCTCTGCGCGCCTCGTAGACTTGAACAGAGAAGCGACCCAGGCCCTCGTTTGTGATGAGCCGCGCGGCCGACAGCCCCGCCATACCCCCCCCAATCACCACCACCTTCCTCTCCTCTTCCTGACACAGGGAGGGAGACATCGCCATGGCAACACACGTCACGGTCAGCAGCAGTTCTGTCACTGTGGTGTGGCCCATTCTGAAAATGATGATTGAAAGCAACCGTGTTGTAAATTGTCATTGATTGCTTGTGTGTTGTATAGGTCAAATGCAAGCGCTTTGTTTTGTTTTTACAAGATATAGCGCTATATAAATTCCATGCATTATTATTATGTTATTCTTTTTTTTTTTCTTTTATATTTTATTTTGAGGATAATGGAATAAGTTCAATAAGCACTTATGTGCTGTTGTTTTTTTAGATCCAGTCCCCGTGTGTATGCAGTTTTGTAAATACTGTCATCTAAAAAAAAAAAAAAAAATTGTGATCTGTTCCCACCGAAACACAATGGCCTACTCTGTTCTGAGTGTGTGTGTGTGTGTGTGTATGTTTTATTTATTCTTTTATTTTGAGATTAGTGGAATAAGCATTTGTGTGCTTTAAAAAAAATTTTTTTTACATCTACTGATCTAGTCTCCGTGTGTATGCAGTTTTTGTAAATTTTGTCATTTATTCCCAACAGCATAATGGTCTACTCTTTCGAAAAGCGGAATGGGTTTTATCGTGTGTGCAAGATGTTCTGAATGCGTTTGCACATGGGGCTTCGGTTTCTCATCCGAAGGACTTGGGGGAGTGGAATCAGCACTGATAGAGAAAAATCCAGGAGAAAAATCCCCTTCAACAGGAATCAAACACGGTAGTCAAATTGTTAGTGCAAATGTTTATTTATTTATCTATTTATTTTATTCTTTTATATCAAGGATAATGGGAAAAGCACTCTTGTGCTTTTTTACATCCAGTCCCTGTGTGTATGCAGTTTTGTAAATGTCATCTGTTCCCACAGCACACGATGGCCTACTCTAACGACAAGCGGAACAGGATTTAACGTGTGCACAAGATGTTCTCAGTTCTGCATTCGTGAGGTCAATGTTCTGACCACAAGGCTATAGATCCTGTTCCCCCTTAGAGTTCTCTTATAGTTAGACAAGTAGATCATCAGTTGCCGATGGTATGGATGTTACGAATAAATATATCAGACATGCGATCTGCTCAAGGGAACTTTAGGTATGAATGAAGACTGTCATGCGCAGGGACAGTTAAGCACGTTACTCATCAGACAACACAGCCCAATGGGTTGCCTAATGGTCAGAACATTGCGCTCCCAATCTGATGACCTGGGTTCGATTCCCGTTCGAGGGGATTTTTCCCTTGGAGTTACATCAGTGCTGACTCTACTCTCCCCAAAAGTCCTTCGGATGAGACTATAAACCGAGGCCCCGTGTGCGAACGCACGCAGAACATCTTGCGCACACGTTAAATCCTGTTCTGCTTTTCGTAAGAGTAGACCATCGTGTGCCGGTGGGAACAGATGACAAGATTTACAAAACTGCATACACACGGGGACTAGATTAAAAAAGCACATGAGTGCTTATTCCACTATCCTCGATATAAAAGAATGAAAAAACCCCAACTAACTTGGCCGAAGTTGAGAAAGTGAAAGTTAGTGACACTGGCAGTGACAGGTGTGTTCGACGCATCCCGCCAAACAGACAATGGATCAAGATTATCACGGGCAGCTAGGCCCTATCTGATGCTTTTGGAATACAACTTACATGGGTATCTGGACTTCTGCAGAAAAACGGATCAGATCAAGGTGGGCAAAGTTAGCACACGAAATCGGAAACTCCAGGAAGCAGACATTAAATTTTAAGTGTAGCCTACTTTTTTGACTTCCTCCGAAAAAGAGTGGTCACTAAAGACAACTCTCTCTCTCTCTCTCTCTCTCTCTCTCTCTCTCTCTCTCTCTCTCTCTCTCTCTCTGTGTAATATAATAATATTAAAAAAATGTATATATTAGTCACTGTTAACGTGAAAATCAAGCAGAAGACTACGCCATTGTAAAAACCAAGCTGCCCTCTTTCTTACAAAGCCTGTAGTAACAATGTCTATTAGCAGAGTGACAGAGCGCTATAACAGAGTGTACATACAACAGTGTTGGCTCTCATCCCTGGCTTATGAATTAGTCTGCTTGTATCAGAGTCCCAATTAGACTGATTGTATCAGAGTCCCAATGAGTCTGATTGTATCAGAGTTCCAATTAGTCTGCTTGTATTATAGTCCCAATTAGTCCGATTGTATCAGAGTCCCAATTAGTCTGATTGTATCAGAGTCCCAATTAGTCCGATTGTATCAGAGTCCCAATTAGTCTGATTGTATCAGAGTCCCAATTAGTCCGATTGTATCAGAGTCCCAATTAGTCCGATTGTATCAGAGTCCCAATTAGTCTGATTGTATCAGAGTCCCAATTAGTCCGATTGTATCAGAGTCCCAATTAGTCTGATTGTTTCAGAGCCCCATTTAGTGTGATTGTATTAGAGTCCCAATTAGTCTGATTGTATGAGTCCCATTTAGTGTGATTGTATTAGAGTCCCAATTAGTCTTATCGTATTAGAGTCCCAATTAGTCTTATCGTATTAGAGTCCCAATTAGTCCTATCGTATTAGAGTCCCAATGAGTATGATTGTATTAGAGTCCCAATTAATCTGATTTACCAGAGTCCCAATTAGTCTGATTGTATCAGTCCCAATGAGTCTGATTGTATCACTCCCAATGAGTCTGATTGTATCACTCCCAATTAGTCTGATTGTACCAGAGTCCCAATTAGCCTGTATTAGAGTCCCAATTAGTCTGATTGCATCAGTCCCAATCAGTCTGATTGTACCAGTCCCAATTAGTCTGATTGTATCACTCCCAATTAGTCTGATTGTACCAGAGTCCCAATTAGTCTGTATCAGAGTCCCAATTAGTCTGATTGCATCAGTCCCAATCAGTCTGATTGTATCAGTCCCAATTAGTCTGATTGTATCAGTCCCAATTAGTCTGATTGTATCACTCCCAATTAGTCTGATTGTACCAGAGTCCCAATTAGTCTGTATCAGAGTCCCAATTAGTCTGATTGCATCAGTCCCAATTAGTCTGATTGCATCAGTCCCAATTAGTCTGATTGCATCAGTCCCAATTAGTCTGATTGCATCAGTCCCAATTAGTCTGATTGCATCAGTCCCAATTAGTCTGATTGCATCGGTCCCAATTAGTCTGATTGCATCGGTCCCAATTAGTCTGATTGCATCAGTCCCAATTAGTCTGATTGCATCAGTCCCAATTAGTCTGATTGCATCAGTCCCAATTAGTCTGATTGCATCAGTCCCAATTAGTCTGATTGCATCAGTCCCAATGAGTCTGATTGCATCAGTCCCAATGAGTCTGATTGCATCAGTCCCAATTAGTCTGATTGCATCAGTCCCAATGAGTCTGATTGTATCAGAGTCCCAATGAGTCTGATTGTATTAGAGTCCCAATTAATCTGATTTACCAGAGTCCCAATTAGTCTGATTGTATCAGAGTCCCAATTAGTCTGATTGTATCAGTCCCACTGTACCATGGACCAACAACCATCACAGGCTGCAGGTCTATGATGTTGCAGGTTTGTTTCCTGTCAGGGGTGCATGGTGAGGAGTTAGGTTGGTGATTTTTTTCAATGTCTGGGGTCAACTTGAGTGCAGACCTGCCAGTTCCTTAACTCCCCTTCAAGCAACTCCCCACCCCCCCTTCATCGGTTATAACTCTGAGGTTCAGCACTGATGAGATTTTGCGTATGTGATCATTAAAATGTTATCTGGCATTACTCCATGGCAAAGTACAACTTCTTATCTATTTTATTTATTCATTCTTTTAATTCCAGGATAATGGAATAAGTACTCATGTGCTTTTTTTTTTTTTTACATCCAGTCCCTGTGTGTATGCAGTTTTGTAAATATTGTCATCTGTCTCCACCGGCACACAATGGCCTACTCTTACGAAAAGGATTTAACGTGTGGGCAAGATGTTTTGCGAGCGTTCACACACGGGGCCTCTGTTTATAGTCTCATCCAAAGGGTTTTTGGGGAGAGTGGAGTCAGCACTGATGTTAACACCAGGGGGGAAAATCCCCTCGAACTGGAATCGAACCTAGGTTGTCAAATTGCCAGCGATGCAATATTCTGACCACTAGGCTATCCCGTCCCCTCTTTACATGCTAAAAACTATTCACATCATGCTGGAGTAGTTGCTGAATGGTGAGATTTTGCTTCAATAATTTTTTTGGTTTCCATGTTGGTAGTGTTTGCTGGGGTTTTTTTTTCCTTCTTCTTGGTTAGGTAAAAAGTAATGGTGTCCCATAACCTGTGTGGTCGTAGGGGAGCGAGGCATCAGAGACCTCAGCTTCTGTAGGGGCCAGCATATTGAGGGCGGCGCCCATCTCCTCTCCCTGACTGCTTTACCTTCCCTGACCCTAAAGAGGGCAGGAACCCATTTACAGCTGGGTGAACTGGGGGGACTGTACTGAAGCCAAGGCGCGCAAACGGTCACCCATCCAACTGGTAACCACACTCGATGCTGCTTAACTTGACTTGGGGGAAAGCGAACGCTCTGACCACTGAGCAAGTAGTAAAATAAAGCCATTCTTAACAAAGAAAAACAACAGGTCACTTTCTTACATTTTTTTTTTTTTTATTCACATGAAACCCCCGAACAGAGCATCTTGAAAAACAGTTGACAAATATGCACGTCATGCCATGCTATCTGTACGTTACACAAGATAAGATTCTCTACAGCAATGTACAAACATACATTACATGTTACCACCGTTGTTTCTCCCCGTTACCCCAGAAGTGCAACATTCACTTCAAGCTTCCTGGCACCCCACTCACTGCTCCACGTTGTCAGCACAGAAAAGCACTTCATGCATGCACGCGCGCTTGCGAACACACACATCTGTCCACAAAGGAAAATAAGTAACCCCCACCCCTCCCCACCTCCTCTCCTTTCCAGTATAGGATAAAAACTGAAAAAAATTGCACGCATGTAACCTTACCACTGAAAACACAGCTTTTAATTTTTTTTTTTTTTTTTAAATTATAATCCTGTATGGCCCAGTGCAGAGGCTTGTACTGAGTGAGGACTGAGATCTCAGCAATTCTGTTCTGGGCGGAGAGAGGCTAGACAGGTTTCAATGACAAGTAGTGTGGGGCAAGCTATTTATGACAGGAGGCTTAATCAAGGAAAGTTAGCTGATACGTCCATTTCAAAATGCTTACCATTCTCTTCAAAGTAAGCTTAGAAATGTTTTTTTTTCATTCATTTTTTTTTTCTTAGAAAAATACTTATTTTTATATTCTCTATGCAAGATCACATATGCAGCAGCTAACAGTTCAGGTTATTTTTTCCCCTGTTCTGCAGACACACAGTGTTGTTGTTTCCTCTATCATACAGGATCAAGCTGCTTTTTGGCAGTTAGCACGTCCCTTCACTTCACTGTTGTAACAAACTGCCAGTTTGGCACCTTTGAGAGACTGTCTAAGACTTTTCCATCCCCTTATCCTAGACATTTTTCTTTAAATCTTAATTCTCTGCAATCATTTTTACACTGGCAAAGAACTTGGAATTTATAACGTTTCATCCCCTATTTGTTTATTTGTTCTTTTATATCGAGGATAATGGAAAACGCACTCATGTGCTTTTTAACATCCAGTCCCACGTGTATGCATTTCTTAAAGTTTTGTCATCTGTTCGCACTTGCACACAATGGCCTACTCTTTTGAAAAGCTGAACAGGTTTTAACATGTCTGCAAGATGTTCTGTGTGCGTTTGCACATGGGGCATCAGTTTATAGTCTCGTCTGAAGACTACAGTTGAACACTATGTAAGTATTTATTTTAATTAAGGCTGGAATGTTTCAATGACATTACAACCATTTCCACCGCAAAAAAAAAAAATTAACATCATCCTTATCACACCAACACCAAAACTGAGAATTAGTCAACTTTCCCAATAAATGATCCTGTTAGTCTGCATACACTGCAATACTAATGAATAACTATCTGGTACCCCTGCACAAGTTATTTCCCCTACAGTACCATCGGAAATGACGAGATAACCAGATAATGTCCATGATTTATTACTGGTAGGTGGTTCCTTACACATGCTATCTATAAACCGCTTAGGTCACAGAGAAGGGTTGATTTTCCCAACAATTCCATCACATACGAAGATTTTTTCCCCTCTTTTTTTGTGGGTTCATCTTTTCACAGTATGTACATTTGATAGACAGTACTACCTGCAGTGTTGAACAACTGTAATTCTTCTATCTATATGCACAGTGTGTTTTCAAAGTTATGAAGACTCAATTCAAACATAACAATCACAAACAATGTGAACACATGATAAAGAGAAACCACTAAAGTTGAGAGTGTAACCTCATGAAAACCTGCAGTCATACCTACTAAGACGACTTGTGAACATTGCGTATTACTCTAATGATGTTTGCACAGATGCCAATTAAAAAAAAAAAAAAGAATCATATGTATTTGTGCAATACCAAAAAAACCGGATTAAACAGCAATGACTAAACTGAAATCAAAACGACAAAGCCACACCGGACCACAAACTGTACGTATCTCCAAAAATATTAAAACCTACTAACCACAAACGATTGTTCAAAAGTTTCAGACATTCAAGTGAAAAAAAAACAAACCCCAAAACCAACTTTCACCCCAGATCCTGATTTCAATGAAGTTATTTCATACATGAAAGATACAGCCACACATCATCAAAAACTGCATTGTTCCCCGAAGTATTCAATCCTAGTAACAAAAACTGATTTTTCCAAAGTTTCAGACAGTCGAGTGGAAAACCCCCAATATCCTTATATCTCAATGAATTTTGTTTCAAACATGAATTCACTGCATCAAAGAATCAAGCCATTGTGTGCTACACACTCACTCTTCGGTGTGGAGGGGGTGGAAAGAGAGGGGGGGAGAGAGAGGGCAGGGATGATAAGCGCCTGCAATCCCACGCTCTGCCATAAACACACACCAACTGTGTGATAAATATCTACAAATATAGCATAAAAATGGGACATACTTACTTACATACACATACATACAAGCACTGGATACAACAATTAAAAATCAGACTGTAGAGGCTCATCAGTCTGACACATATTTGCACATATAGTATAATAATAACAGTAAAGATAATAACACTAATAATAACACTAATAATAACACTAATAATAATACCACAAATATTAACACTAATAATAACACTAATAATAATGATAAAAAATAATAGTAACTGCAGTAATCTTCACGTTAAAAACACAGCGCAAAAAGCAGAAGACATCCCAAAGTTGTTATCAATTTTGTTAAAATCCTACGATTATTCAGACTGGGAACAAACCCCACCAGTTACAAGGACACCAGAGGACACTCTCCTGCAGTTATCCTGCGGTCATTCTTCTCCGCCAGCAAGTCCAGGCAAATGACCACTCTCAAGGCGCAACAGCTCAGCATTTTTCCTGCACTATGTTCTTTGTCCATCGCGTTCGACGATGACCTCCAAAACAGCAGAGGAGGCAAATGCTGTTTCGGAAACTGGGTCAGAAATTTGATTATAGTGGAGATGCCTCGCCCACAGTACATCCCCACTCTCTCGGCCTAGAGGGCATAAGGAGAGTCAGCGTTGGAGATGTTCTCCAAAGGCCAACTAGCCCCCAGGGCTGCAGGGCATAAGGACTGTGCAAGTCAAGCCTCCTAGTCAGAGAGTCATAGTCGATCGCTAAAGACTAAGCTGTAAAGTGGAATTCCATGAGTGGGAAAGAAAGCTACTGATGATACAGCCTCTCACTTTGCTGTTGCCCCCAGCATCAATGGTTTTTTTAAAAAAACGGGATAAAGCCACTGATCATACAGCCTCTCACTTTGTTGCTGCCCCCCCCGTCAATGGTTTAATCAAGAACTTTGGGGTAAAGCCACTGATCATACAGCCTCTCTCTCACTTTGTTGTTGTCCCCGGCATCAAAGCATCAATATGAAGTCAGGTTAACCTTTTCCTCCTTTCTCATCACCAAAAACATAAAATTTACAGGTAAAAATGCAACACTAACAGTTGTATACATCAGCAATGAACAAACATAAAAATTTATGGAATCAGGTAAATCTACTTGACTGTAATTTCCCCCCCCCCCCCCAGTACTAATAAATGACAGGGAAACATGCAACACTACCACCAACAGTCGCAAAACGTCAGCAACGAATGAAAAAGTAAATTGATGGAATTGGGGAAATCTACTTGACGTCTTCCCCCCCCCCCCCCCCAAATACTTGTGAATGACAGGTAAACATGGGAACACTACCACCATCAAAACCCCTTTAGCAACCAATGGCATAAAGGGGATACAAAACAGGAATTATTAATCCAAATTTTTTTTTTTTTTTAACGCTAAGACATGAATGACAGTTTTAAAAAATACGTGAATTTCCCCCACTCGACACACATCAGCAATGTTATACTTTTCAAACAAAAACCCAAAAAAAAATGGAAATCCATTTCCCTCACATTTTCTCCACTCGCAGTGAAAACCTGAAAATTTCCCTGCCCCTTGTTCACCCCCACCCCATGCACGCACGCACGCACGCA
>CM060344.1:2344205-2374205 GCA_030674155.1 Stramonita haemastoma
AAAAAGTCTGAAGTGACATTTTCTGACAGTCCGTCATGCGCCTGTACTGTGCTTCCGCACCTACCCCTTCTTACCACCCCTTCCGAAGAACATCTTTGGCGTCAGCCTCATTAGCCTAGCACGCAGAACAGCAAGCTTTACTGTGAAAGAATAGAGCTTCGCGCTCTTCTCGGCATGACAGTGACTTCCATGCACAATGAGTAAATGGGGCCTAGATTTATTTATTCTTTATTCTTTTAATCTTTTATATCGAGGATAATGGAATAAGCACTCCTGTGCTTTTTTACATCTAGTCCCCGTGTGTATGCAGTTTTGTAAATGTCATCTGTTCCCGCCAGCACACGATAGCCTGCTCTTACGAAAAGGGAAAGCGGAGGGTCTATGACTATGAATTTGCGCGTTGCTTTGAGAGAGAAGAGTCAAAACTAAAACTAAATTGAACGAAACATCTAGATGAGCGCTAAGCATAGAAAGAAGAATATAAGTCACACGAATGATGTCATGCAAAACAACAGACCGACACAGACACTGACACAGGCGCTAGAAAAAAATCCTATTTCCTGCGCGGCTTCGTGCCCAAGAAGTGAGTGGCAGCAGGACGGCAGTCGAAGTCTGAGGAGACTTGCGTTCAATTTAGATTTAGTTTTGCTGCCGAACAATCCCTCCCTCCCCCACCTCCTCACTGAATAGTTTCCTTTTGTTGACAGTACATACCGGATTTTATTTTCTAGGGACCGATTTGGGGGGAGTTGGTCAAGATATCTCTGAAATGGCAACTCGCAGTACCGGTTTTAAAAAATCCTAGCGCGAACCCTGCTAACTACTTTAGCTGTACCTGTCGACAACTTTAATGCACAAACATGACACTGCTCCCTACTTCATTAATTTAAGTCAATGGTGGTGCGTTGTCTATACATATACATGTATGTTCCTCATTTTAACTGATGCTGACTATTGCAAAACAAACACACAAGTCCATGATCTTAAAAATAAAAAAAAAGACAGATGCCACAGCCGAGCGGTCAAGACCATTCAATTTCAATCCCATGGGCAACTTCATGGGTTTGAATAAGAAACTAAGAAATATACAAACAAAAACAAACAAAAAAACCCCATCAAATACACAACAATTTACACTTTTACTTAGCTACCGACAGTACAAATCTTTACTTTCTGTACCTGCAAGATGCTGGCCATAATCCCTTCTTTTAAAAAAAAAAAAAAAAAAAAAAAAAGGCTAACTACTTTAGCTGTACCTGTCGACAGTTTTAATACACAAACATGACACTGCTCCCTACTTCATTTATTTAAGTCAATGGTGGTGCGTTGTCTATACATGCATGTTCCTCCTTTCAACTTTCTGTACCTGCAAGATGCTGGCCACATGTTTCGCAGCAGCAGCACGGGCGTCCACTTCCAGCCGTCCCAAATCCAAAGGGGCGGGGGCGGGGCCCAGCTTGGTGTCTGGGGCCGGGTCTTCATCAAAACTCATGACTCTCTTTTGTGTCTCACACAGTCCTGCACAACATGGTTCAAAAGATTAATTAAAGCATCCTCACTGCTTTCTTTGGTTTTATAAGCTCAGTATATACCAACTCTTAATGACAGGGGAAGAAAAAGAAGGAAGTGAAGAAGTAGAAAAGGAGTAATCATTGCACTATCAATATGTGTGTAAGTGTTTATTTATTTATTTATTTATTTATTTATTTATTCTTTTATATCGAGGATAACAGAATAAGCAATCATGTGCTTTTTTTCATCCGGTCCCCGTGTGTATGCAGTTTTGTAAATATTGTCATCTGTTCCCACCGGCACACGATGGCCTACTCTTATGAAAAGCGGAACAGGATTTAACGTGTGCACAAGATGTTCTGCGTGCGTTCGCACACGGGGCCTCGGTTTAAAGTCTCATCCGAAGGACTTTTTGGGGAGAGTGGAGTCAGCACTGATGTTAACTCCAGGAAGAAAATTTCCTCGACCGGACTCGAACCTGGGTCTTCAAATTGCCAGCGCAATGTTCTGACCACTAGGCTATCCGCCTCCGTGTGTGTGTGTGTGGGGGGGGTGTCACTGTGTGGGTGTCACTGTGTGTGTGTGTGTGTGTGTGTGTGTGTGTGTGTGTGTGTGTGTGTGTGTGTGTATGTGTGACTATGAGTGTGTATGTGTGACTATGAGTGTGTGTGTGTGTGTGTGTGTGTGTGTGTGTGTGTGTGTGTGTGTGTGTGTGTGTGTGTGTGTGCGTGCATCCTGTGTGTGTGATACTAAAACTCATGAAAAGGAAAAGACAAACCAGCAAAAAGGTAGGTTTAAAACTCTCTCTCTCTCTCTCTGGCTGATCGTTGATAGACGGTTCTTCTTCTTCGTGGTCGAACTCTCGGAGAGCAACTGTTATTGTTAGTTATAAATTATGAATGAAAATGCATTGTGCTGCCGTAAAGGGTATGACAAGTCAGGCTCAAAGCATCCGATCTTGACATGGGGAGAGAATGGTCATCTTTTTAAATCTTTGTGGGGGAAAAAAGCAAGAGAACAAACCAAGAACTGAAGAAGGCAGAAAATAGATAAGGCGTTGGTTGATGCTTGGAAGAAAAACAACAAAAGCAGTCAACAAAAGAGAGGGAGAGAAAAGAGGGCATTCCTAATCCTAGCACACAGCACCGTGATTCCTTGGGTGATACGATATGATAAGGACATAGCTAAATCCCCCAAAACGAAAAATATATTACGATCAGACGACAATTATTATTATGCACCGTTGCACGAAACACGCCCATTTCAGCAACGAAAAGCCAGACATCCATTCCCGGCGTCACTATTAATGTAAATAAAAGATTGTAAAACAATGATCACAAAACTCACCGACAATAATAACTGACAAAAACACCCAGTCAACAGATCTGATTACTAAAATCCGATCTAATCGTGCTGCACTGATAAGATTTCACGAAATTCACGACATCTTCCGTGGATGTACTAGGCTAAATCTCTGTCGTCTGCCATCGGAGCGATCACCGCTTCTTCTCGTTCACAACGAGACATACCCATGACTTATCGGGGACCCAGTATTTGAACTATGGTTATTCGAGAGTGTCAATACACACACACACACACACACACACACACACACACACACACACACACAATTTTATATATATATATATAATATATATATATATATATATATATATATATATATATATATATATATATATATATATATATAACAAAATCAACAGCAAAAAAATTTAAGAATCACTACACTACCACTAAAAAGAGAATTAACAAAAAGAAGAAGAAAAAAGACAGAATGAAAATGTATGGGAAAGTGCTGCAAATGTTTCTCAGCATAAATATAAAGTTTTGCTTAACTGAAAACAATCTTTTGCTATTGTCTGCCTTTACTGGAAGGAGGAATTATTGCATTTTCTTAGGAGTGACGAGGGGACATTTTTAGTGCTCGTTTCACTCATCTATTGGAGTTGTTCTCCTCCTTCTTCCTCTTCTTCATGGTGTGTGTGTGTGTGTGTGTGTGTGTGTGTGTGTGTGTGTGTGTGTGTGTGTGTGTGTGTGTGTGTCAAAGTCAGTCAAAGTCAAAGTCAAACTTTTATTTCCAGATGGTATATTGAGTAAGCAGTCCAATTGCTTTTTTTCATCAAGCCATCCATCTAAAAAAAAAAAAAAAAAAAAAAAAAAGGAGAAAAAAAGAGAGAATAATCATATTTGAACAAGAAAAAACTTAAAGAAGATATGTGGTACAAATGAAAAGATTAAAAATGAACTTGAAAAATATGCACACCAAAAGAAGAAACTACACACTCACACACACTTTACTCTGTGTGTGTGTGTGTGTGTGTGTGTGTGTGTGTGTGTGTGTGTGTTGTGGCATGAATGGCCTACTCTTTCAATAGGCACAACAGGTTTTAACATACACAAGATGTCCTGTGTGCACTCACACATGGGCTCTTGGTTTATAGTTTTCATCCAAAAGAATTTGGGCAGAGTGGAATGTGTTTTGTTTGCTTTTGGGGGGGAGGGTGGTGGTGGTGGTGGTGTTAATTTTTTTTGTTTTTTGGAGCGTGTGTGTGTGTATATTTCTTTATTATTATTATCAATTTGGAGGAGTGGAGTGGGGAGTGGGTGGGTTTATTTTTCTAAACTTCTTTTGGTTTTCTTTTGTTTGTTGGTTTTAATTTGGGGGGGGGGGGGGGCCGGATTTCTTTTTTTTTTTTTTTATAATTTGGCTGAGCGAGTCAGTAGTGAGTCTGAAGTGAACTCCAGGGGGAAAGTTCCCTTGAACCTGGGTCTTGGAGGTGGCTCCACTCTGAGCTCCATCTTGAATCTTTGATACGTCATTTTCAAAACGATTTATTCTTTTATATACGAGGATAAAGGAATAAGCACTCATGTGCTTTTTTATGTCCAGTCCCCGTGTCTGCAGTTTTGTAAATCTTGTCATGTTCCCACCGGCACACAATGGCCTACTCTTCCAAAAATCCGAACAGGATTTAACGTGTGCACAAGATGTCATGTTTGTATTTGCACACAGGGCATCGGTTCATAGTCTCATCCAGACTATTGGGGAGAATGGAGTCAACACTGATGTTAACTCCAGGGGAAAAATCCCCTCGAATGGGAATCGAACTCTGGTCGTTGCGAGTGCAACGTTCTGACCACAAGGCTATCCCGCCCCTACAATTGAAAAGTCGTAAGTAGTTACCTTAACTTGCTTTTCCTCCGACTACTTTTTCCTCGATAATCATTTTGATGTTATATTTTAAGGCATGTTGAGATGATCGATTTTCTGTATGTAACAACTTTTTGTCATGTTGAAAGTGGTGTCGCCAACAGGTGAACTCCATCTGGTCTCTGCTCCAGCTTTTTCGGGTTTTTTTGTTTTTACTTTTTTTCCCCTTTTATTGGACACATTCCAATTTTGTTTTCTGTGCAGAGCTTGTCAGCCAGGTGTTGGAAGTAAGTCTACCAGTCTGCAGGTGTAGAAAATATATTTGATTTTTGGACCAAGTCGGATTTTCATGCATGAAATAGTAATCTGTATTTTTCACAATACAGAAAACTACACAGGGTGCACGAGATAGTTCAGTGGTCAAAGCGCTCGCTTTTCCCCGCCAATGTTCAAGCAGTGTTGAGTGTGGTTACCAAGCGGATGGGTGACTGGGCGCCTTGGCTTCAGTACAGTCCCCTCAGCTGTAAATAGGTACCTGCCCTCTTTAGGGTCAGGGAAGATAAAGCAGCGAGGGAGAGGAGATGGGCGCCACCCTCAACATGCTGGCCCCTGGAGAAGCTGAGGTCTCTGACGCCTCGCTCCCCTATGACCACACAGGTTATAGCCATAGGACACCTTTACCCAGGGTGTTCAGGTCTGTGTTGGGCAGAATGGGAAGAGTCTGGTCTTCTGCACTTGCAACTCTACATGAGAATGGGCTGGGTAGGGAATAAATTATGCAAGAGAGAGGAAAGGAAGAAACAAAGGTAGTGATAGAAAAGAGGAAATTTCTAGCACAAAGTGTCCATAGGATGGGGATGCTATTTAGACAAGAAGTGTATCAGGTATCCCAACAGGATCACCTTTTTTTCCTCTTTTTTTTTTAACAGGAGCATCATCTAATATCACAAATCCTGAAAGAAACATTAAATCTCATGCGAGCACACACACACACACATTTCTGTTACAACACGAAGCAAAACCATATGAAATAGAAAAATGTTTTATTTATAACCATCATTTTTTATTTACACACACAGCATGTTATACCTTTCTCTAAAAAAAAAAAAAAAAAGACAATCATGCAATTCTGAGCCATACCAAAACCAGAATAATAATACACTAATTACTATCATTGATCAGTGATAATGTTCAACCCTGATAAAGTGTAACAAAGTGTACAAGTGTTTTCAAAATATATCATTATCAGACCACTAACACCCTGCAAAAAGAATTCAAGTTATTTACAGGTAGAATTATTTACAATGAATTAAACCATCTTTTGGGCTCTGCTACAAACACACATACTATAGTAACCATAATTACTAAATATTCATTCTCTTCATCCAAGACAACATACTTTATCATTCTTCCTTCTCTCGGCAGAAAATGGACAGTTTATAAGTTTTAAAAAAAAGGTGGTTAACTCTCTAGCATTCGGGCACTCTGAACACAAACTGCCCCATGATTTTGCATTCTATCATGAAATCAGGTCAGGCACACATGCTCGCTGGCCTTTTCCTTCTAAGTATATACCAGCAGCTATGATTACTTCCAGACTCTTTACACGGTTTCTCCTTCTAGCCTGATAGAGGTTTGTCATGTGGTGGCAATTAGTGAAGGTCACAGAGTGATGGATATCTACTGTGTGTCAATCCCCGAACAGGACTAAGGGTTATATTAAATGATATATTTAGGATAATATCATAGAAAAGTCTCCATTTTTTTTCTAAATTGTCTTCAGACAGCAAATATATTTTGGAAGAAAATACAAACGGCAGAAAGGGGAGATAACGAGCCAACTGTCATTTCAACAGGCAAGTTGCAGTGTCTACTGTAATGCACACCTTTGACCGACATGATGATGATGGTGTTTTTTTGGTTGTTTTTTAACATGATGATGTCCCCCCCCCCCAAAAGCCCACAATCCCTTTTCTCCACCAGAAAAAAAAAAAAAAAAAAAGCCCACAATCCATGTCCATTCCCCCCCCCCCCCCCCCCCTGTCCTACTTCTCACACACAAATTTTTTTTTTTTAAGCCCACAATCCATGTCCACCCCCCCCCCCCCCCCCCCCCAATGACCTACTTCTCACTAAAAAAAAAAAAAAAAAAAAAAAAAAAAAAAAAAAAAACCCAGCCCACAATCCACATCCTTTTACTCCCCAGCAGCCCACACCACTGTAGCAGCAGCGCTCTCAGATGAGGAAGAGGACCAACACTGCAGGAACACTTATTTATATCAGGAAGAGGACCAACACTGCAGGAACACTTATTTATATCAGGAAGAGGACCAACACTGCAGGAACACTTATTTATATCAGGAAGAGGACCAACACTGCAGGAACACTTATTTATATCAGGAAGAGGACCAACACTGCAGGAACACTTATTTATATCAGGAAGAGGACCAACACTGCAGGAACACTTATTTATATCAGGAAGAGGACCAACACTGCAGGATATCAGGAAGAGGACCAACACTGCAGGATATCAGGAAGAGGACCAACACTGCAGGATATCAGGAAGAGGACCAACACTGCAGGAACACTCAGATGAGGAAGAGGACTAACACTGCAGGAACACTTATTTATATCAGGAAGAGGACCAACACTGCAGGAACACTTATTTATATCAGGAAGAGGACCAACACTGCAGGAACACTCAAATCAGGAAGAGGACCTGGTCAGACAGCATGACCTGGTTTTCGTCCATCATGGCGGCGATGGCCGCCATCATTTCCTCGTGGCTGAACGGCTGGGCGCTGTGTTCACTGTTCATATGGTCCGTCACTTGCCCCAGCTGTACGGACTGGGCGCGTTCCTTCTGGAACAGCTTGTACAGCGAGCCGCGGAACGCCTTCAGTCTGCACACACACAGAACACATACACACAGTGATGATGATCAGAGATCAGTTGATGCAAACAGCTGAAGGAAAGACGCAACTCACCTCTTCAAGTAACACGTTTGCCATTCTTCAAAGAAAAAATACTACCAAAAAAATTATGTAAAAAAAAAGAATGACATACCATTAACAGGATATGCCTTTTTTTCTTTTTTAAACTTTAAAATGAGGAGAGAGAGAGAGAGGAGAGAGGAGAGAGAGAGAGAGAGAGAGAGAGAGGAGAGAGAGAGAGAGAGAGAGAGAGAGAGAGAGAGAGAGAGAGAGAGCGAGAGAGAGTGAGAGTGAGAGAGAATTGAACCCCTACCTGTCCTGACTGATGTCCCCTGCAGCAGGTGTGGCAGGTGCAGAGGAACTGTCAGACCCCCGCCGCTTCTTCCTGCTCTCCTCCAGGGGCTCTGGGTCTGTGAGAGAGAGAGAGCACACATCAGTCATGTATTTTAAAAATTTATTTATTCTTTTATATCCAAGATATGGAATAAGCACTTTTAAATAAAAAAATTACATCCAATCTGCGTGTGCATGCAGTTGTGTAAATATTATCTGTTCCCACCGGCACACAGTGGCCTACTCTTACGAAAAGTGGAACAGGATTTAACGTGTGCGCAAGATGTTCTGCGTGTGTTTGCACACGGGGCCTCAGTTTTAAGTCTCATCCGAAGGACTATTGGGGAGAGTGAAGTCGGCACTGATGTTAACTCAATGGGAAAAATTCCCTCGAACAGGAATCGAACCAGGATCACCAAATAGCCAGCACAATGTTCTGACCACGAGGCTATCCCGTCCCCTACTGTTTTTATTTGCAGCAAGAACACAATGCACCATTCAGTATGTAGTGCTGACAGCCCGCTATGGTCAGCAGGGCTATCAACAAGATTGGACACCCCCCTCCTTGTCAATAGGCCACGTTATTGTTGTACTTTATTATTATTATTCACAAGTTGCATACTGTAGCTTTCATTGTGGTTCGGTCACCTGACGTCCACTCATCTGTCCACCCATATTCAAAATATGTGTGCATATTCACCTCCAAACAATGATCAAGTTTGTATTATGTGTCTAGTTGTCTGCAATTATATAACCTATAGTAAACAACATAACTAAACACAATTATGTGAGTGGGTTTCCATGTATTCTGTGTGAAAACACTGCAATGCTAAACCACATTCTCCTAAGGTGTCTAGAGTGCATGGGCAGAGAGAAAAGGTTTCCTTTGGCCATACTCAGCTTGAAATGAGCAATGTACAACCAGGCAAAAAACATCAAAGAAAATGCAGCGAAATACAAAAAAAACCCACTCCAAAACAAAACAAAAAAAGGGGATAAAATAGAGGGTGTATGAACACAACATAACACCACCACTCACCATCCTCCCCTTCTGTCTCTGATCGGGAGAAATCGTAAGGGTCATAACCTTCGTCCCCTTCTGTCCTGGGATGTTTCCTCTTCCGGTCCTTCCTCCTGCAACAACAAAGGTTCATATTCTCAAAACACAGCATTTTTTCCCCTTCTCTTCTGATAAATTGTTTTTGTAGGGTTTTATTTCTGGGGTAAAGGTAAAGGTGTCCCATAACCTGTGAGGTTGTAGGGGAGCAAGGCATCAGAGACCTCAGCTTCTCTAGGAGCCAGCATATTGAGGGCAGCGCCCATCTCCTCTCCCTAGCTGCTTTACATTCCCTGACCCTAAAGAGGCGGGTACCCGTTTACAGCTGGGTGAACTGTCCTGAAGCCAGGGTGTAGCAAACGGTCACCCATCCAACTGGTAACCACGCTCAACGCTGAACTTGACTGGGGAAAGCAAGCGCTCTAACCTCTTAGCTATCCTGCCCCCTTTATTTCTGAAGGGAATAAAAACTGAAAAACATGCATTACTGAATTTTCCTTCCCATATTGGAAAGAAAAAGCAATGCTTTGAAAAAAAAAATCACAAGCCTCACACTGAAACACAGTATACCAAATGTCACACCACTACGATTTAAAATAATGAATACAATATCAATGTTGTTCTTTTTCTTGCTGGTCTGTCATCCATACACATGGGAGTATGGAATGAGTCTCAAGACCCATCAAGTATCTGTTGACACTCACAGCATTAGAAGTGTGCTTCTATAGCTCTTTCCTATCTTTCACCATTCTGATGCTAGCCTAGGCACTTACCTTACATTGGGGGGACGGGATAGCCTAGTGGTCAGAACATGGTGCTCGCAATTTGATGACCCAGGTTTGATTCCCGTTTGAGGGGATTTTTCCTCTGGAGTTAACATCAGTGTTGACTCCACCCCCCACCAAAGTCTTTTGGACGAGACTATAAACCGAGGCCCCGTGTGCCAACGCACACAAAACATCTTGTGCACATGTTAAATCCTACTCCGCTTTTCATAAGAGTTGGTCATTGTGTGCCGGTGGGAACAGATGACATTTATAAAACTGCATACACACGGGGACTGGATGTAAAACAGCACACGAGTGCTTATTCCATTATCTTTGATGTAAAAGAATAAATACATCAATAACAAAACAACTAATAACACTTATGGCCCAGGACACTTTGAAGGGTCTGATAATCCGTACAGATTCTGCCCACAACAAATGCATGTGGTGGTAATAAAATGAAGAATACTTACTGTCTCCTTTTAGGGGGTGACCTTTGCCCTTCGCCGTTTTGTTCGTTCTCTGCCCCCTCCTCCTCCTCGCTGTCGTCCTCCTCTCCGGTCTTCCTTCGCCTCTGCTTTGTCAAGACCTGTCCACAGATACAAATGGCAGTTCACAACAATGCAGCTCTGTTGCCACCCAGCCACTCCACACAGACACAGGCCTCAAAACACACTCACACAAAAAGAGAAACGATTATCACTTTTCTAAAACCATGGTCAGGTCAGTTATGCAACACTTTGAAAACATGGTCAAATCCATGCAAATTGTTTCAAAAACAATGGCAAGTCAAAACTCAAACACAACCCTTCAAAAAACGGTGGTCAGGTCAATTTTGCAAACATTTTGAAAGCTGCAACGATCAGATCAGATTAAAAAATGTCCAAAGATACTGCAAATCAAATTTGGAAAATGGCTGCCTAGGATTACCACCACTGAGAGAAACGGATGGAAGTCCATCATCAGTGCTGATGGTACACAAGAGATGCCTTTTGTTTTAACACACTTTGGTTTACAAGAGAATGAATCCACCCATACTTTCTTTGATCATATTTCAATGGAGTGGATACCTCTTATAATGAATTACCTGTTATGAATATTCAACTGAAATTAGTTTTCAAAGCCACTACCACTTGAATTTTGAAAGTTATTTAAAAAAACCACAAAAAAACTGATCGACCATACACAGCCAACACACATTTATTTAAAATACAACAACTAAACTGTTCAATCGATCACACAGCCGACACACACTCGGTGTACACACACCTTTTTGAAGTAGGCAAACTGCACCAGCTCTACAGCACACTCTGCATCTTCCCGATCCACTGTCTTGGACAGGCGACACTTGGCGTGGGCTGTGGCCAATCGGATCATCGTCTCCAGGGAACGCGCCGTCACAGGTTGCGTCTGCACACACACACATACGCACAGAGGTTGAGCTACACTGGAGCTTTTGTCCTGCTGTTTATACTGCTAAATGTGTTGTCTGTCTCAGCATCATTACTGAAAAATTCACATTTGTATAGAAATGATTACTGGTAAATCAACTCTATTCATTTATGTGTTATCTCAATATCATTACAGTTAAGTCATTTATTGATCAATGATTTGTCTTGACATTAACACTGATTAATTACATCTCTCGATATTATCACTGATGAATCACATCTATATGATTCGTCCCAATACTAATATTGATAAATTATATCTATGCATTCGAGTGTTGTCTTGATATTATAACTGATAAATTGCACCCCTCCACCAGTCAAGTAAGTGATGCACGAATCATCTATAAATAATTTTGCAGCTACCATATACTAGAATTTATATATATATATATAAAAAAAAAAAAGAAAGAAAAAAAGAGAGAATCTTACATACATACATATGTATGCACTCTGTGTCATTTCCTTTCCCAGACCCCCTCCCTTTCACTCACCCTAGCCAGGTTGTCTTGCTGCAAAGAGTCCTGACTGCGCAGTTTGGTGTATTCCTCCGCTATCAGCTCCGAGGCGGGGCGGGTCAAGGTCGGGGAGATATTTTTGGCCACGTGGATGTACTTCCGCATGAACTGCATGCTGACGATGCGATCGCTGCAAGGGAAAGAAACGACACGAGCCCGTAAATGTCAATCATGGAGAAAAGTGTTACCAGTCTTTGTGTCTGAAAAAACATTTTTGGTTGTGCAGATTTGAGGTAAACTTGTTTGTTTTGTGGTTTTCTTCTGTCTTGTTTGAATAATAATAATAATAAATGGAATTTATATAGCGCTATATCTTGCAAAAACAAATCAAAGTGCGTTTTGGGTTGTGTGGCGGGTTTTTTTTCGCTATAACAAAAAATTGTTTCAATGAAGGGGGATTAGAAATCGTCACTGAAATGAAATTAACTCCAACGGAAAAAAAAAAAATCCCCTAAAACAGGTGGCTCCATGCTGACTTGATCTCGATCTGTTAGATGACATTTACTAAACTGCATACACATGAGGACTGGATGAAAAAAAAAGCACACGAGTGCTTACTCCATTATCCTCAATATAAAAGAACAAATAAAGTAAATGTTGTTGCTGTTGTTGTTCCCAGCTTAACACTCTGGGGGGTCACCCAGAATGTGCCACACTCTGACTCTATTCCCACCAGGGAATCACTGCGAGATTGAAATTGCACACACTGAATGAGAAGTTTGCATGTATGACTATTTTCAGTTACCTTGCCATATAGGCAGCCATACTCCGACTTCAGAGGAAAAGTAAATGTCAAGACGGACGAAATGTCAAGACGGACGAAATGTCAAGACGGACGAAATGTCAACAGACGAAATGTCAAGACGGACGAAATGTCAAGACGGACGAAATGTCAAGACGGACGGAATGTCAAGATGGACGAAATGTCAAGACTGACCTTTTCTTGCGTGAGGTGCCGTGCAGCATGTGGTCGTACTTCTCGTAGATGACGGTTTCTGTCTGTTCCCGCTCCTCCTTCTCCGGGTCCTGTGTGGCCAGCACGTTGCTGTTGCTCCCCATCGCCAACACTGCACCGCAACATCACCATGCCACTTTTAGAATATTGTAGTTATTTATTTTATTCTTTTATATCGGGGATAATGGAATAAGCATTCATGTGCTGTTTTACATCCAGTCGCCGTTGCTGTTGCTCCCCATCGCCAACACTGCACCGCAAAATCACCACCTCACTTTTAGCATTTAGAATATCACCATTACAAATATAATTTCAACCTTTACAGTACTGAATATGTGCTAATTTCAACCATTACAGTACTGAATATGTGCTAACAATTACTTCCCCTATCCTGAATTTCTGCCCAGGCGCTCTCCCCTTCAGTCCAGTCAGCCAGTTTTCAGGCGATAATGGTACCAGAGGGTTTGTTTAAAGTGATCTGTCACGCGGCTAACTGGCATCAATGGACTCTGGAAAAGTTTTGATATGGCAAACATTACTTCTCCTTTCCCACGAGAGAATGTTTATAAAGCTTCATGAGTGTGTGTAAAATTTACCTACGTACCCATTTTGTACTCTTCTGCACCTCAGAAACCCAGGAATTCAAGAAAAATTTGATAGTGCTGGTTTTGAGCCGGAAAACAGGCTTACCGTACTGAAAGGATTAACATTATAAAAAAAAAGAAAAGAAATCCAATCATGTCTAGAGCCTCGCCGACCACACAGACCATATTGGGGCTGTCACCTTGTAAAATGTTAAATCTCAGGATAAAAAATTAATTTAAGCAAAGAAAAAAAAAAAAGTGGGGGGGGGGGGGGGGGGGGGGGGGGGGGGGGGGGGGGGGAGTATGTCCAAGAACTAAAGTTTGATTAAGCATGCGAGTTTGAGTGTGCCAACAAATACATGAGCAGGATTTTGCTAAAATGTATCCAGACTTTCCCATGTAAAAACTGATCAGTCTGATTGTAGATACCAGTTTTTTTCTAAGTGAAACCAAACTGATAATGCCTTGCTGTGTGTGTGTGTGTGTGTGTGTGTGTGTGTGTGTGTGTGTATACAAGGGGTATGCATTTCACCCATTTCTCAGAAAACGCATGCGTGCGAGTTTTACAAGTACGCAGCAGTCGCCAAGCCAGCAATGTGTGAAATCATAAAGGATGCGTTTATACTGCAATTGATGGCTGCTCCTCATAAGGACAGACCAACCCCTCTTTGTTCTTTCTTACCCGTCCTGCTAATGGTGTGCTCCACCGCCACAGACACACACTCACCAACCCTAAAGCAGAAAAAAAAAAAGAGAACTGTAGGCTAAAGTAGCCCCCCGATCCTCACCATCTCCATCCTGCTCCCCAGCGGCGCGGTAGCGGTGCATTCTCAGCACATGGTCTGAGATCTGTCGGTCCTGGTCTGGGTCCATCTGCAACACAGGAACGATGGCCCAGGGGTCAGAACATTGCGTTGGCAATTTGATGACCCGCGTTCGAGGGGATTTTTCTCCTGAAGTTAACATCAGTGCTGACTCCACTCTCAAGTCCTTCGGATGAGACTGAAAACCCGAGGCCCCGTGGTGTGCGAACGCACGCAAAACATCTTGCGCACACGTTAAATCCCATACTGTTTTTCATAAGTGTAGGCCATTGTGTGCCGGTGGGAACAGATGACATTTACAAAACTGCATACACATGGGGACTGAATGTAAAAAAGCACAAGAGTGCTTATTCTATTATGCTCGCTATAAAAGAATAATAAATCAAATAAAAAAATCAAGTAGCTACCTTCACAGAGGGCAAACAGTCGCGTATGCCAAAAAAATAAAAAAAATAAAATAAAATTCATATTAGTGAATCTTGGGGAGCTCTAGCTGAGGAACACCCCCCCACAAAATGTTACTGAACTGACCTGAATACCTCTTTAAGTCACTCCAGATTTCCCTGCATGAAATCCAATCTGCTCTCCCTGAGGAAAGTGTGCTGCCACATTAAAAAAAAAAAAAAAATTTCTTAGAGGTACATTTGTTTCTTCATTAGTGGGTTTTTTTCCCCCACAAAAACCTTTTTGCCAGGGACAACTCTCTTGGTGCCATGGTTTTCTTTTTTAAAACTTTGCATGCAATGAATGCAATCTGATTACTGTAATTATATAACCCCCCCCTCCTCTCCTGAAAGAAAAAAAAACCCAAACCACACAGACCCTCTTTTTTCTGTGGCAAATAACAAAAAGAAACAACCCCCCCCCCCCCCCCCAAAAAAAAAACCCAAAGAGAGAGAGAGAGAAAGGCAGAGAGAGAGAGAGAGAGAGAGAGAGAGAGAGAGAGAGGAGAGAGAGAGAGAGAGAGAGAGAGAAAAAAAAAGAGAGAGAGAGGGAGAGAGGGAAAGAGAGAGAGAGACAGAGACAGAGAGAGGGAGAGAGAGAGAGAGGAATGGTCATTACCTTGTCCAGCACAATGAAGAGCAGGTCAAAACGTGACAACAAGGAATCCTGGAGCCCGATGTTCTCCATGGGCGTTTTGTACTGGTCATACTGCACACAACACAACACCACACCCTTTTACAGGAGCTGATTTCTTTATTTATTCTTTTATAAGGTAAAGGTGTCCCATAACCTAGGTGGTCGTAGGGGAGCAAGGTGTCAGAGACCTCAGCTTCTCTAGGGGCCAGCATGTTGAGGGCAGTGCCCATCTCCTCTCCCTCGCTGCTTTACCTTCCCTGACCCTAAAGAGGGCAGGTACCCATTGACAGATGGGGGAACACTGTCTGTCCTGACACTATCCATCTATCTGTCCTATCATCGTCCAACCTAACACTGTCTGTCCATCTGAACACTGTCCATCCTAACACTGTCTGTCCATCTGAACACTGTCTATCCTAACACTGTCTGTCCATCTAAACACTGTCTCTCTCTCTCCATCCTAACCCCCTGGCTGTCCAGTACTCACGCGGCCATACACGGGGTTAGCAGCGGCCAGCACGCTGCAGCGTGCATTGAGCTTGGCGTGGATGCCCTAACACTGTCCATCTGTCTGTCCTAACATAACTGAAAGGTACAGAAGACACACACTGTCTGTCTGTCCTACCACTGTCTGTCCATCCCAACACTAGTCTGTCCTAACACCGTCTATCTCTCCACCACCCCCCGTCCAGTACTCACGCGGCCATACACGGGGTTGGCAGCGGCCAGCACGCTGCAGCGCGCGTTGAGCTTGGCGTGGATGCCTGCCTTGGAGATGGTCACCCTGCCCTGCTCCATCACCTCGTGAATCGCCGTGCGGTCCATGTCCGACATCTTGTCAAACTCGTCGATGCACACGATGCCGCGGTCCGCCAACACCATGGCACCCGCCTCTAGACGTCGCTCACCTGGTGATGGTGATACATGCACGCAGGTGTTTATTTTAGGTGTGTGTTTGTTTAGGGGGAGATGTGCGTTTTAGGGTTGTTTTGTTTGTTAGGGGAAATGTACGTTTTAGGGTTGGTTGTTAGGGAAAATGTCAGACATTCCAGGTGTTTGTTTGGCACAGAAAAATCATACATTTCAGGTGTTCATTTGTCAGGGAAAACATATATTTCAGGTGTTCATTCATTA
The DNA here is from genome assembly GCA_030674155.1 of Stramonita haemastoma. NCBI lineage: Eukaryota > Metazoa > Mollusca > Gastropoda > Neogastropoda > Muricidae > Stramonita > Stramonita haemastoma. Next base: position 2,360,523 of record CM060344.1, read on the forward strand.
CAGATAATGATCTCAGAAAACATCATACATCCCAGGTGTTCACTAATGACAAAGCACTTTCTTTACATGCTCACAGAATGGAAGTATGTCAAAACTTCATGACCTAAAGTATCCATCCATCCACCCATCCCTTTCCCCCCTGACCCTACCTGTTTCCTGGTCAGTTGTCACGGCAGCAGTCAAACCAACGCCGGACGATCCACGGCCTGTTGTGGGAATGGCACGAGGGGCCGTGTGCAAAACATACCTGTCCACAGACCACAAGACCTCAGGGAAAGAGAATACAACTCTACTACACATCATATACAAAACATATCTGTAATCAGATCACAAGACCTCAGGGAAAGCAGAGCATAACTCTACTTAGAAAAAAAAATCTACTATACATAAAATATACAGAACATATATGTGTACACAGATCACAAGACCCCATGGAAAGCAGAACACAACACAACTCAACTTAAAAAAAAAAAAAAAAAAAAAAAAACCCACATAAAATATACAGAACATATACGTGTACACAGATCAAAAGACCTGGAAAGTACAATACAAATCTACTACACATAACAAATATATAAAACATATCTGTACACAGACCAAAAGATCTGAAAAGTAGACTACAACTCCACATAACAAAATATATAAAACATATCTGTAAACAGACCAAAAGACTTGGGAAACTCTACAACTCTACTCCACATAACAAAACAGACGTGTTTAAAATCGTTGTTGTTGAAGACAGAAAGTGTGACATGCCCAGTACTGTTTTCACTTTTAGTACAAGATAACCGACCCCTCAAGATTGACACAAGATTTTAATCAGATCAATATATTTTCTTCAAACAAAGGTTTTTAAATGCTCTAAAAAATTTTCTCCACACAGTTACAAAAAAACACAAAAACCTCCCCCTAGAGCCAATAGAAAATTATTGTCCCAACAATGGTGACTAAATCAAGGAAGGAACATTTTGCCAAGACATTCCTGTCAATTAATGATGGGACACGGAACAAGAAAAGATCCCCCAAGAACTCGCTTATCTTCAATTGGAAAGTTTTAATAGTTTGGAATGTAGTATATATTTGGTTTATTGCAAATGTTGTTATCATTTGAAATGTAATGCATATTTGGATTATTAAAAAAAAAAAAAAAAAAAAAAAAAAAAAAAAAAAAAAAAAACAGAAACAGAAACAAAAATAAACGTATTTGTTCTCAAGAATAAATGATTTATTTACAAATAAAACACCTGAGAGCAAGGACAATAAAAAAAACACTAAAAAAAACAACTCGCTTATCCAAGGCTTGGTCCGGGAGGAACAATATGTGACAATAAATCCTGTACTGTAATAATAATACATGGAATTTATGTAGCGCTATATCTTGCAAAAAAACAAATTGAAGCGCTTGCACTCGACCCACACAACACACAAGCAACCAATGACAATAAATAGTTTCAGCCAATTCGAAAGTACAGACGTGGAGAAACATAACTCCATCAAGAACTGACCTCAGCATTTGTGACTTGGCCACGGAGGGGTCACCGATCAGCAGGATGTTGATGTCGCTGCAACACAACCACACACACCAACGTCAGTCCGCCATCTCTTAGGTCGAATGCACGCTGAACATTTTCCACACATTAAATCCTGTTCCGCTTTTTGTAAGAGTAGGCCATTGTGTGCCAATGGGAACAGGTGACAAGATTGACAAAACTGCATGCACACGGGGACTGGATGTAAAAGAATAATAACAACAAAAAAAAGCCACAGGAGTGCTTACTCCATTATCCTCGATATAAAAAATAATATTAAAAAAAAACAAAAAAACATACAAGTAAACGGGCCAGACCTCTTACAAAATTACAAACACAGCTGTAGACCTGGCACTACACACATCACGCGTGAACACAGGGGGGGAGGGAGGGAGGAGGGAGGGAGGGAGAGAGGGAGAGGGAGAGAGAGAGAGAGAGAGAGAGAGAGGAGAGAGAGAGAGAAGGGAAAGGGAGAGAGGAAAGGGAAGGGAGATGTGAGGGAGAGAGAGAGAGAGAGAGAGAGAGAGAGGAGAGAGAGAGGAGAGAGAGAGAGAGAGAGAGAGAGAGAGAGACAGACAGACAGACAGAGAGAGAGACAGAGCACTATACAGTCAGCACTGACCCCCTGAGCCGTGTTCCATTGGCCAGCACTTTCTCGTTGCCCCCCAGCAGCATGCAGAGCACCGCCTTCTTAATGAACTCGTGCCCGTGGATAGAGGGCGCCAGCGACCGCGACAGCACCTCAAACACATCCTGGGGACACACACAGACAGACAGACAATCCTCTTTCAGTTTATGGCCTCTGCTTTCTGGCATTAAAAAAAAACAACAAAAAAACAGTACTTGAATCTTCCTATTGTATTTACATCTTAGAAAGTCTTTCGGATGAGACTATAAACTGAGGCCCCATGTGCGAACGCACGCAGAACACCTTGCGCACACATTAAATCCTGTTCTTTTCATGAGAGTAGCCGCCGCTATAGTCTAGTGGTTAGGGCGTTGGACTCGTAATCTAAAGGTTGCGGGTTCGATCCCAGCTTTCGGCTATGGCGTTGTGCCCTTGGAAAAGGCACTTTACGGCTATTTTCTCACCCCACCCAGGTGTAAAAGGGTACCAGCCTTGTGTTGGGGGTTAACCCTGTGATAGACTGGCGTCCTATCCAGGGGGGAGTCTATGACTCTCAGTCGCTTAACGCCACAGAAACCGGGAAAAGCACTGGCCTGATGAGCCTTAGGCTCGGGACAGACTTTAACTTTATTTGTGAGAGTAGGCTACTGTGTGCCAGTAGGAACAGATGACACGATTTACAACAAAAAAAACCCAACTGCATACACACAGGGACTGGATGTAAAAAAGCACATGAGTGCTTATTCAATTATCCTTGATATTAAAGAAAAACCAGGCCAAGCTACAACCCCCCTCCCCCAACAAATCCAACCTACAAAACAACACATCACTTTGTGCAATGTTCAGCCTTGATGGTGGCAGGGATACAGAAAGTAGATAGAAAAAAACAAACAACAACATGGCAGCCTGCAGAGAAGGGACTGACTCACTTTCTTCTGCTTGCTGAACTGTTTGATCTTGGAGATGTCGTCCACAGAGAACACAGGGGACAGCTCTTTGCTCATCAGAGAAACGTTGTTGGCGATCAGAATGGTTCTGGAACAAACAAAAACAAACGCACATGTACGTGTTGAGCACCAAGAAATATTTGCTGATGTGTTTACACTGTGGGGTCAGCTACTTTGAAAACTTTGTAGGAATGAAAGGTAAAACTAGAAGATTGTTGTCATTAAAAGCAAAAGAAAACTCACCCCGAAACAAATGCACATGTGTTGATCACCAAGAAATATCTGCTCATTTGTTTACACCGAGGTGGCTACTTTGTAGGAATGACAGGTAGAACTAGCAGACTGTAATTATCAACACACTTGTAAACAACAGCTTAACACTGAAGAGAAAACAATAACTGAAGAAATTTATTTTGTATCACTTTATGTCACAGAAGATTTTTCTGCATGAAATTTGGGCTGCTCTCCCTGGGGAGAGCGCGTCGCCACAAGTGTAGCGCCTACCCATTTTTTTCCTTGTCTGCAACTGTATTTCCTTTTCTCTGTATGCAAAACCTATCAATGAATGCTCAACTAGCAAATACCAGCAGGAAGAACTCATATTCATCAAAATTCTGATGAATACTTATCTCCCCTTCAACCACTCTCCATTTTCTTCTCCTCTCCCAACCTCTGAGCACTAATCCTATCTACAGCACAAGGGGACTTTTACATGCTCGAAATGTTTAAAAAAATAAAATAATAATCACACATCCAATTAACCTCTTTACAACGCTGTTCGTCATAGAAACCGTTGCCAGCGATGCTCAGTTGATGATGGATGTTCGTCATGATTCAAAAAACGCTCTGTTTTGTCCAGCATGTGCCTGAGCAAAATACGACAGCAGCGAAAGGGTTAATCCAACAGAAACAACACGTAAGATGATCACCTTACAGTCCACAAGACATTTAACCCAGAAATAACCAGTATGACTGATGGTTGCCCAGCTCAGGCTAAAAGCCGATTCATTTATTAATATCAGCTAAGATTCAAGGCCTACATGAAACCTTTCTTATGTAGCAAAATGTGTTGAGATTGCCTTCAGCCATGACAAGCTCTTAACATAACAACCCGCACTCTCCTTTAAAGGAGAAAAAATTCCTGTGAAGTCAGAGTATGGCTGCCTATATGGCAAGGTACTTGAAAATAGTCATACACGCAAACTTCTCATCCAGTGTACTTCCTATCTCACTGTGATTCCCAGGAGGGATGAGCGAGTCGAGTGCATATTCTGGGTGACCCTCCAGGGTGTTAAGCTGAGGAACACACAACAACTGATGGTAGCAGACACAGACAGACCCCTCACCTGAAGGTGCAGGAGGTAAAGCTGTTTTTCTTGCCCGGTAGGCAGCGGTACGTTCCAATGACTTGCACCCGATCCCCTGGCTGAGAACATCACAACACAACACGTCTCGATAAAAAAACATCAAAATACTGTTAACGCACGAAATCAACAACAAATGTAAAAAAAAACGATGTGTTGAAAGCTCTCACTGAAGTAAATCTTTTTAGTTCTTTTACTTGTCCCTCATGTCTCAGGTTGTTATAGTGTATTTATCATAAATGAACACAAACTAATTACCCTAAAAAAAAGATCACATCTCTAATACATCTGAGCCAATGGCTTTTTTCTACCTTAATTTCCCCATCAGTATGCCAGATAGATATACAAAAATCAGGTCAGGCGCACATGCTCGCTGGCCTTTCCTTCCTTCTAAGTACATACCAGCAGCTATAATTACTTCCAGACTCTCAGCAGGATTTGTACCTCTAGCCTGATAGAGCTTTGACATGTGGTAGCAGTTAGTGATGGTCACAGCTTGATGGAAATCTACTGTGTGTAAATCCTGGTTCGGGATTCAGGGGGGGTGGGTGGCCCTTATATTCAATCCTCGCAAATCCCGGTTCGGGACTAAGAGGGTCAAGTCTTCTCCACTATAGCCCAGGTCAGGTTCATGGCCCCTCACCTTGCAGCGGTCCACCAGGTCGCCGTCGGCAACGATGTCCACAGAGCGGGGCAACTGACCAGGGGGCGCTTTCTCCGGCATTTCCTGTCACACACATCACATCATATCATAACACACACATCACATCACGTCACATCGTACACATCACATACATCGCATCGCACACATATCACACACAGATCACTCTAACATGGCTATAGAAATGACATACACAAAAAAACCAGGACACTGGCATTTCCTGACACACACATCACATCACAGCATATCACTCAACCAATAACAGCCAATAATATCTTACATGACTCTAAAAACAACCTACAAAATGAACCCAAGAGATGATTAGCATTTCCTGTCAAACACACATCGCATCACATCGCCGTGTATCACTCCTAACATGGCTATGAAAAAGACGTACAGAAAGAACCCTCCTAGGAGACCATTGGCATTTCCTGTCTCGCACACACACATCACATCATAGCGCATCACTCTACCTATAACAGCCAACAATAATATCTTACATGGCTCTAAAAAATGACATACAGACAGAACCCAAAAGACAATTGGCATTTTCTGTCACACACACACACCGCATCACATCGCCGAGTATAACTCTAACATGGCTATAAAAACGACGTACACAAAGAACCCAGGAGACGAATGGCATTTCCAGTCACACACACACATCACAACGCCATGCATCACTCAACCAATAACAGCCAACAATAACGTTACGGCTATAAAAATGATGTACAGAAAGAAAGAACCCAAGAGATGATAAGCATTTTCTGTCACACATGTCACCAGGTATCCAGGGTTCGCGATAACCGGTAATTGTTGGTATTTTACCGATTGTAAACAGGGAATACTGAAAATTTTTGAAGCAGCCGGTACTGCGTACCGATTCTGTTTGCCTGTTACCCATTAGATTTCTGTCTCAAAAAAAAAGTCTGAAGTGACATTTTCTGACAGTCTGTCATGCGCCTGTACTGTGCTTACGCACCTACCCCTTCCTACCACCACCCTTTCGGACGAACATCTTTGGCGCCAGCATGATTAGCCTAGCACGCAGAACAGCAAGCTTTACTGTGAAAGAATAGAGCTTCACGCTCTTCTCGGCATGACAGTAACTTCCATTCACAATGAGTAAATGGGGCCTAGATTTATTTAATCTTTATTCTTTTAATCTTTTATATAGAGGATAATGGAATATGCACTCCTGTGCTTTTTTTACATCCAGTCCCCATGTGTATGCAGTTTTGTAAATGTCATCTGTTCCCACGGGCACAGGATGGCCTGCTCTTACGGAAAGCGAAAAGCGGAGGGTCTTTGACTATGAATTTGCGCGTTGCTTTGAGGGAGAAGAGTCGAAAACTAAATTGAACGAAAGATCCAGATGAGCGCTAAGCATAGAAACAAGAAAGAAGAATATAAGTCTCACGAATGATGCCATGCAAAACAACAGACTGACACGGACAGTGGCACAGGCACTAGAAAAAAAATCCTATTTCCTGCGTGGCTTCGTGCCCAAGAAGCGAGTGGAAGCAGCACGGCAGTCAAAGTCTGAGAGATTTGCGTACAATTTAGATTTAGCTTTGCTGCCGAACAATCCCCCCCCTCCCCACCCCCTCACTGAATAGTTTCGTTTTGTTCACAGTACGTACCGGATTTTATTTTCTGGGGACCGATTTTGGGGGAGTTGGTCAAGATATCTCTGAAATGTTAACTCGCAGTACCAGTTTTAAAAAATCCTAGCGCGAACCCTGGGTATCATTCTCCCATAACAGCTATCATAATCCTAAAAAAAATAATAATTGTATATGGCTATAAATGATGTATGGAAGAAATCTAAGAGATTAATGAAATGTTCAGTCCAAGCTGTATACATACATACTGAGACTGCCAACTAAAGGGGTGGGGTGGGGTGAGGGGGGAGAGAGGGAGAGAGAGAGAGTTGGATGGGTGACCGTCTGCACGCCTTGGCTTCAGTACAGCCCCCCAGCTGTAAATGGGTACCTGCCCTCTTTAGGGTCAGGGAAGGTAAAGCAGCGAGGGAGAGGAGATGGGCGCCGCCCTGAATATGCTGGCCCCTAGAGAAGCTGAGGTCTCTGATGCCTCGCTCCCCTACCACCAATTAGGTTATGGGACACCTTTACCTACCTTTAAAATTTTTTTTTATATAAAAACCTACTGGTCAACTTAAGTCACGAAGAACTGCAGCACAAACTGACCTGAATGCTGAAGGTCTGGTGATCCTTGTAGACGCACAAACCAAACTCTGTTTCAAGCAGGTTGCCGTCATCATCCTGAAGAAATTCATCAACATCATTTTACATCCCACCTACCAGATCTATCATCATCTCTTTTTTTCTTTTCTTTTTTTTTTTAATGACATCTTTTCATTTCATTTCAGTGCTAAGTTTTTATACATACATGTAGACTTTCCTTTTAACCCTTTGCTTGGCACAGCAAAATCATTTGTCACCTTTCTGCCGGGCAGAGAAAATGGAGGTGGATGGCTTGTGAGTGGGTGTATGTATTTAACATGCAATAACTCTACAATGGTCGGGTGGATTTTGATGAAATAAAAACAGCAAGATGCAGAAATGAATAAAGAAATTGCTAATACCCAATTTTTGTCATTATTTTTATTTTCTTTTAGAATTATAATGCATAAACACACAAAGTCATTTGATTGGTTTGTGTGTGTTACAGTTAGCGTTGCAACAATAATATATAACAGCAGCATATAAATTTCTCTGTTAATTAACCTTGGTGGGACAGACCAGTACATGTCACAGCAGCATATAAATTTCTCTGTTAATTAGCCTTGCTGGGACAGACCACTACAAGTCACAGTAAATTTCTCCGCTAACCTTGGTGGGGTAGACGGCGGAGGAGGGTTTGGCGTCCAGCGAGGTCATGTCGGTGTAGCGGCGCTCCATGGTCTTCTTGGTGTTGGGGCAATAGTGCACACTGCGCACCACCTTGGGGTGGATCAGGGAGCCTGCACACAGATTCATTGATTTTATTCTTTAATATTGAGGAAAATGGAATAAGAACTCGTGTGCTTTTTAAAAATTTACTTATTGTTTTTATTTCATTATGTCCAGTCCCCGTGTGTATGCAGTTTTGTAAATATTGTCATCTGTTCCCACTGGCACACGATGGCCTACTTTTACGAAAAGCGGAACAGAATTTAACAAGCGGAACAGAATTTAACATGCACATGGCTCTCACATTTGGTGACGAAAACAAAACAAAAAAACTGTATAGAAAAATGGACAGAATCAACACACTACAACACTCAAGCTTTCCTCACATTTAGTGACGAAAACAAAAAACCCCAAACAAACTATAGAAAAACAAACAGAATGAACACACTACGACACTCATGGCTCCCTCACATTTGGTGACAAAAACAAACTGTATCTATATATAAAAACAAACAGAATGAACACACAACACTCATGGTTCCTCACATTAGGTGATGAAAACAAAAAAACAAACAAACTGTATAGAAAAACAAACAGAATGGACACACTACAACACTCATGGTCCCTCACATTTGGTGACGATGCCCTCCACACACACCAGGTTGCCCAGGAATTTGCTGGTCAGGGTTCTGGGTGACACGTGCTTGTTCCCAAAACTGAAACAGCCAAGGGATCGGATATACAATAAACACACACAGCTGTCAGTTCCCCCCCACCTTTCAGCTCCTCTCAGCGGCTAATTAATCCATTCCATCCCAGCCTAGGTGGGTAAGCGTGTACTATTAACAGCAGGAAATGACCACACATGGACTTAGTAAAAAGAAAGGGCCACTAAATTTAGCACTCTTGACTGAGTGATGTTGAATTTATGGGCTGTGCACATTACATGTGCATCTAACACAATACTGTTTGAAAAATAAAAAAGTATTACGAACACATAACCAGAGACAAGGATTCAAAATAATTTTTAAAAGCCCCCCCCAAAGACCTCTAGGCATCATACCATTAAAAAAAGAAAATTGAACAAAAAACCCGGGCACCATACCAGAATAATTTTGCAGAAATAAATCCACAGAAAGTACACGTGATGCAGGTGCCTCCATGGGGGAGGAGAGGTTGCATACACAAAAATCTATGGCATGCTGAATCTGGGAGCTTTAGCCATGGAACAAAACAAAAAAGAACCCCTAGTGTAAAACTGCTCTTCCTGTCCAGTATCTTGAATCAACATTTCAAATAAACATTTGTTGTTGCTGAAAAAAAAAAAAAAAAAATCATTATTTCCCTCTCTTATTCGTTAATTTAAATGCCTACTGGTTTCACTTCCCAAACTGAAATATTTCATGAATTTCATCCCAGACTACAATATATAATGCTTTGTCCAGACATTCTGCATTCCTTTCTAATACTGTTATGTTAATCAGAGAAAAAAAACACCAGAAAAAAAAAACAATAACAAAGGAATGAAATCCCCAACTGACCTGGTTACGAAAAACATTTTTTACCATTTTCAAACCAAGTCCTGTACCAAAACAAATCATACACACCTCAAACTATGGCAGTTAGTACAATGTTGATTGATTAATCTCACCTGCCCTCAAAGCCAATGAAGAACTCCTCGTGCTGTTTGCTGTACAGCGGATCAATGGAGGCCACAAACTCCCGCAGAGCTCGGTTGAAGCACAGCAGTTCTTCATAAGACATGTCCAGCAACCTGTGTGCACAGTTAGATCACTTCATTTTTTGATGCAAAGTACGTCGGGGCGTTGGTAAGTTGAATACAATTTAGACCATAAACTAGTTACATCAGAATATTTTTTTTAAGTACATCTGGGGGTTGGTAGGTTGAATACAATTTAGACCATAAACAAGAATACCTGGCGTTATCTAGCCAAGAGCACGTCAATACTGAAAGAGCCCTATGCACTGGCATACTCTCTCAAACAACTAGTACATCTGAATCTCCATAAAAAATTTTCTTTAAAAAGTCGGTCATCTTGGTAGTGTTGAAAATTTGCATGATTGTTATGCCATCTAATAGAATAATTTTTAATAAAAAGAAAGCAAGAAACTGAAAATAAAATCTTATTAGAAAAAAACAATAAACAAACCTGCACACAAATGCAAAATAATTGATTTTCTTATTGTCTTCAGTGCGGAACAATCTATGTTTTTTCTTCACAAACAACAAATCTGTTTTCTTTCTAAATTGCACACCAGAACTGAGACCTCTGCCAGCCACTTACGCGGTGCAGCGTTTGGGATTCTTGCGTCGCAGGTCGTTGATGTTGACGACCAGGCGCACCTCCGTGTTGGTCACCATGTCCCGCACCTTCTGCTGGTAGATGCCCTGGTCTTCCTGCACACACACACACACACCATCCATACCATCATGTTGAAATCATGTTGGTTAATTAATGTTGGTGAAATGTTTTTCTCTGCTTTGTGGGTTTTTTTTTTTGGGGGGGGGGGGTTTCCCCCCTTAGATGGCTTGATGAAAAAAAGCAAATCGATGCTTGATGACAACGTACCATCTGAAAATAAAATTTGGACTTTGACTTGACAGACCATAATTAAATGTGACACTCCACCACGAAGTGACCAGCTTTTCCACTAGTAGTAGGCACCCCATCACTGGCATCAGTCTCAGAAGACTATGGAGATGCGCTCTAGTCTTTAGAGCACAAAGCCTGGGTAAGTGAGTATGGAGGGCAAACTTACCCATGCAGCAGACATCCCCCCCCCCCTCTCTCCATACCACTGGAATGATCCATTGGAAAGGAAATCGACCAATACCAATGGTTTCAGTACTGTTGCTGGAGCCACCAGAACATTGTCATATGATATACAGTCCCGTTGCCATATATAGACCCGAGCCGCCCTGGGACTCGCAACTCCCCAATTTTTCCTCAGGGATGGTGTCTAAACATGACCTAGCTTTTCCACTAGCAGCAAGGCAAGTTGCTGTGGGGGCCAAGTCGATTTTAAGACTTTGATTGATTATATAACTATAGCCATTATTCTACCGTGTAGTGAAATATCAAGGCATGAATTTGTTTCCTTTTGCCTTTAAACATGTTTAAAAAATTATTAAAAACCAAAGCCATCATTCTCGCCATCGTAAAATATTACGTATTAGGATGCTCAACTTGTCAATTTCTCATTTTCTGCAGTCTATCATTTCAAGTTGCAATAACTTTTGATAGAATTGTCTGATTTTAAATCTGCATACACACTGGGACTGGATGAACAAAAAGCACACAAGTGCTTATTCCATTAATGATTATTCTCTTTATAAAAGAATAAAGAAAAGAATAAAAGTGTCGTCAGTGTATCGATCTCTGTGACCTGGATAGGGGTCAGTAACTCCTACTGGAAATGGAATGAGGTCAGGCCTACTACGAACTGTCGGAACAGTGTCATCGAAAAGCCAACACAACCGTTCTGTTACAGCTTATAATGATCTATATCTTACATGTTTGTTTCATGACGGTATTCTACTTTGTGCAGCCATTCTGACATTCAGTAGGCTAGTGTGTGTGAGACCCGTCTGGGATGGGCTAGGCTAACCTAGGCCTAGTAGCATCATTCACAGGGTGATCGCCTGCTGCATTGGTCAGGGGTATCTGCCTTACACAACTTACGACAGACAGACAGACAGACAGACAGACACACACACACACAAACACACGATGAACACATACATGTATACAGTATATTCGCACGCGAGTATTGGTACTATGCATACGAACTGGAACACACATACTCAGTTGCCACGGTGAAACTGACGCGGTTCAAACACCGGTAAAAGAAACCACTCTTACTGACCTCGTCATCCAGAAAGTCTAAATATTCCCTCTGAATCTCTCTCAAACGTTGATCGACTTCAACTGCCATCTTGATCACCAAAAGCAACCACACAAAAATTTACAACTTTTACAAGATTCCGACAAAGCCTTCGTCAACAACGATTTCGCGCGAAATTTACCACGTGACAATCTTTCCCGCGGTTTGAATCTCGTCAATACTGAGATCATACGACAACCTATATTTATGCATCAATTTCATGCTTTAGGTCAGTAATGAAGAAATTGGAATATTAAGAAGAATATAGGACAACAACTATCGTTGTATACATCAATCTGAAAATTCACAAAAACTATACCAAAACCGGAAGTACATTTTGTTTACAACATGGCGTCAGACCATGCGGCTGTATGCCTGTCGCCAAAAATACCTGTATTCCTTTCCAATGGAAAGCCCAAGATCTGGAATGCTAAGGGTGAGAAATTTGGAGATCAAGATTTGAATCGCAGAAAGATAAATTAAAACTAACAACTCAGTAAAGCGTTTCTTCAAGAGCCGGCTCGATATAAATAATCTTCTGGTGCATTTCCACGTAGCGAACCCCCCCCCCCCAGCTCCAGCAGAGGAATCAACCGCCCCCTTTAATATATGCTCCCCCCTCCCCCTCCCCTTTTGTGTTGTTTTTGATTAAAGCCTAATCACCACATCAGGTGCTGATAGGTATCATTACCTAATGCAAAGATGGTATTGGTTGGTGGTTGAATTTAAGTGAAGTTGCTGGCTGCCTACCATGTTTGTGTCAGTCATTGATTAATTCATGTTTAAAGTTAGGTTTCCTGTAGACTTTGTCTTTCTTCTTTGCACACTCTTGAATTCAGTGCTGTTGTCATCAGCTTCTTAAAGCCTTCTAGGTGAGCAGAAGAAAAAGTTTGTTAGTTATTACCTATAGTTTTGGTTTCTTCTTCTTCTTCTTCTCATTGGTTTAATGTCCATTCACTACAAGGTGATTCAGACAATGGTCCATTCACATTAAGAATGTTCTGAAAAGGGGATGAGGGAAAAGGTGAAAGGATGAAGAATGGAATGGATGATGATAAGTTTATAAAATTTCATTTACACTGTCCTACTGGTGACTGGCAAACACTTTCTGCAACTGATACCAGGACATGCGACTCAGAATTGTACAAAATACTTAGGATATTTCTATATTTTTTTCTGTGTGTGTGTGTGTTTGTGTGCATGCGTGTTTGTCACTTTGAGTATAGTCTTGTGTGTGTGTGTGTGTGCGCGCGCGCACGCATGTGTGTGTATTGTGTGTATACATCACATGTATAAAGCACATTTTGGTCTTTTCTTGTTGTTCCACAGCTAGAACTCTGAGGTTCATCATGAAGTTTTGACAAAATTTGCGTCAGCTTTTAACTGTTCAATGCATGATGGTGTTAAAACTTTAAACCTATTTCCCTGGATAACAATGTCATTGTCATGTCTTACATAATACTGACTGCAGATGCAGTGAGGTTACGCCAACAGCACAGGGTGGTGGGGGTGCTGGTGGGCTGTCTCCCCCGTCATCCCCGACAAAACGTTCACCTGGGTTTACCTCTACAACTCCTACCTGAAGAACTGACTCTTCTCTTGTCTAAAGGTGACTCTAGTTAATGGTTCAGATTCTCTTCTAGATGTCATACAGTGTTAGATAGACGGTGTGTGTGTGTGTGTGTGTGTGTGTGTGTGTGTGTGTGTGTGTGTGTGTGTGTGTGTGTGAATGG
>CM060344.1:2379205-2386144 GCA_030674155.1 Stramonita haemastoma
AAATATTTCTAAAATATGAAAGCTGGTGTTTTAAAAAAATATTTGTTTTGTTTTCTTTTTGTTGTTGTTTTTGTTATTGTTGTTGTTGTTATTGTTGTTATTGTTGTTGTTGTTATTGTTGTTGTTCCTCAGCTAGAGCTCTAAGGTTCACCAATGGTGAGATTTTTGCGTATTGACCGTTTTTTTCCCCCCCTACCATTTAGGAGCCGCGTTTTGACTTTAGAGATAGTGTCTAATAAACATGACACCTGTGTGCATGCCTTTTGGGGGTGGGGGGGGGATGGTTGTCATTTGTTCCTACTGGCACACAATGGCCTACTCTTCTGAAAGGCAGGGCGGGTTTTCAATGTGTGTTCAAGATGATTTGCCTGCGTTTGTACATGGGGCCTCAGTTTGTCTCGTCCAAAGGATTTTGACATTTAGTTTAATTTTTTTTTCGTCAGAGTGGGAAGAGAGGGTGAGGCTGGGAATCAAACCCAGAACCTCATGGTTTACTTGTTAGCAGGCTAACATCTTAACTGTCCTGCCACCCTCCTTCTGAAAGGGTTGGTTTAATGAAAGCGTGGTTGAATCAATGTAGGTGGATTTTTGTTGTTGTTGTTGTTCCTTAGCTAGAGCTATGAAGTAAGATTTTTGTGTAAAAAAAGTCTGTCCCGAGCCTAAGGCTCATCAGGCCGGTGCTTATCCTGTTTTCTGTGGCGTTAAGCAACTAAGAGTCATAGACTCCCCCCTGGATAGGACGCCAGTCTATCGCAGGGTTAACCCCCAACACAAGGTTGGTACCCCTTTTACACCTGGGTGCGGTGAGAAAATAGCCGTAAAGTGCCTTTTCCTAGGGCACAACGCCATAGCCGAAAGCTGGGATCAAACCCGCAACCTTTAGATTACGAGTCCAACGCCCTAACCACTAGACTACAGCAGCGGCTAGATTTTTGTGTAAGCAACCTTTTTCTTTTTTCCCACCCACCACTTTCTATCAATCGTAAAGAAGCATAAACTGAAATAGTACGGGCATGAAACAAGATGAAAAGGACTTGAATGTCAGCCACGATGTGTTTTCTGTACATAAAAAACCCCCTCATTTTCAATCTTTTGGTTCGTTCTCCAGGAGACCCCTCCCGTTTCCACTCGTTCTACATCGTGAGGTGTGTGGAGTTTGACCGCCAGTTACCTGCCCTTGACCTCATCGCTATGGGGCGGCTGGGAGCCACTGTCCGAAAGACGGTACTGATTGCCTCCCTTGACAGCAAGGGCCGTGTGCGGTACACGTCCTTGCAGTGGACCGGGATGTCGTGACGGCACACACACCTGCCAGCATCGCTGTCATGGCTGACATCGTCACTCCACTTCTCCTGGAAGTGTCGTTATTTTATTTAATTTTTTTAATTTATTCTGTTATATTGAGGATAATGGAATAAGCGCTTATGTACTTTTTTACATCCAGTATGTATGCAGTATAAAGTGTGTTTGCAGTTTTGTAAATCTTGTCTGTTCCTACCGGCACACAATGGCCTTTTTTTTAAAGCGTACCAAAATACCACCATTAATGCTATCTTATGACATTTTCTCTTTTCACCCCTTCCACTCACTTCAATAACTTCCATTACACTTTCCACTTTTCTCGTCTAATATCACTTAGAGTGAACAGACATTAAATTGAAGACAACAACAACACAATGGCCTACTCTTACAAAAAGTGGAACAGGATTTAATATGTTCTGCATGTCCTTGGAGCACTGTGTTTGCTCATAGTTCATGAGGAGGGCAGCCTGGTTTGCCTGCAGAGAAATCTGCTGAGACTGAAAATGGTGAACAACACAACACAGTATATATATATATATATATATATATATATATATATATATATATATATATATATATATACATTCCTGAAGTTGGAATGCGGCTACCTTCATGGTGGGCAAAAACGATCGCATGTGCAAAATCTTACTGTTGGTGAACCTTGGAGCTCTAGCTTCGGAACAGAAAAAAAACCCACCCCCAAGACTACAATACAATATAAAACAACACGCAGTATGCACCAAGTTTTTCAGGTGTCAATGTGTTGTGGGCTAAGCTGAAGCAGGTGGGACTATAAACCGAGGCCCCGTGTGTGAACACATGCAGAACATCTTGCGCACACGTTAAATCTTGTTCCGCTTTTTGTAAGAGTAGGCCATCGTGTGGCGGTGGGAACAGAT
Organism: Stramonita haemastoma; assembly: GCA_030674155.1. Taxonomy (NCBI): domain Eukaryota; kingdom Metazoa; phylum Mollusca; class Gastropoda; order Neogastropoda; family Muricidae; genus Stramonita; species Stramonita haemastoma. The sequence goes on from CM060344.1 coordinate 2,381,407, forward strand.
GACAAGATTTACAAACTGCATACACACGTTGGCTGGATGTAAAAAAGCACATGAGTGCTTATTCCATTATCCTCAATATAAAAGAATAAATAAAAAAATAAATAAGCCCATGCTTTCCCACCTCACCCAGTGCATGCTGGGCTGGTGTGGGTCATCTCAAGTCAGCGGTTAGAGCTGCCCAACGCTTCTGTGACAGACAAGGATTTCTCTTTGTTTTAATGTATGTGGAAATTATTATGTGTGTGTTTACACATGGCACTTAGGGGTTTTTTTTTTGTTTTGTTTCATTTTTTTGTTGTTCCTTGGCTTGATTTCCAGAGTTCCAATGGTGAGATTTTTGTGTATGCAACTGTCCTCCCCCCCACAATTAGGTAACCGTATCACAACTTAGGGGATAGTGTCTACCTGTGTGCATGCTTTAAAAAAAAAAAAAATCATCCATTCTTACTAGCACAAAATGGCCTGCTTGGGTTCTTAACATGTATGCGAGATGTTCTGCGTACATTCACACACAGGGCCTTGGTCTATAGTCTCATCCAAAGTACTTTGACATTCAGTTAAATTTTCTCGTCAAACTGAGAAGAAAGGGCAAGGCTGGGAATCAAACCCAGAACCTCAGGGTTTACTTTGAAGGCAGATGGACATCTTAACCATTCTGGCTCCTTTCTTGGATGTGATGGGATAGCCTAGAGGTCAGAACATTGCGCTCACAATTTGACAACCCAGGTTCGATTCCCGTTCGAGGGGATTTTTTCCCCTGCAGTTAACATCAGTGCTGACTCCACTCTCCCCAAAAGTCCTTTGGATGAGACTATAAACTGAGGAAGCCCTGTGTGCGATCACATGCAGAACATCTTACACCCACATTAAATCCTGTTCTGCTTTTCCTAAGAGTAGGCCATTGTGCCGGTGGGAACAGATGACAAGATTGACAAAACTACATACACACAGGGACTGGATATAAAAAAAAGCTCATGAGTGCTTATTCCATTATCCTCAATATAAAAGAATAAAAGAAAAAAAAATTGGCCTTGGTTTAATTAAAAGGGGATTTGAGTCGGACTCTGTGTTAAATCCAAACAAAATCCCCTAAGAAAAATTAGTGCCCCCTGAACCAGAGTCCTCCATGACCAACAAACCACTGGTAAATACTGTGATTTTGAAATCAGCACTCTGGTTCTTGTCTTGTGCTAGAGAGAGAGAGAGAGAGAGAGAGAGAGAGAGAGTGTGTGTGTGTGTGTGTGTGTGTGTGTGTGTGTGTGTGTGAGATATACTGATAATGGATGGGATGTGTTTTGGGAAGAATTTGGCCATGATATTTTGAAACTTTGACATCTGTCCTGATGAAATAAAATAAATCATTGAAAAAAAAAATTGTGCATGACAGTATTTTTGCTTGAATTGTTCTGCTTGAATTCTTTTTTTCACATCAATAAACTGGCAAAACAGAAATAGTTTACAATCACTGTATAACCTTTTTTTTTTTTTAACCTGGAAGAAAACATGATTCACTCAAACTGACTCATACTGCATGAAAGTCATCAACTGCACACACTTTTCCTCAACACAATGCTTTCCTCACTTTAACACACACAAGACCAAGATTGATTTTGCTTCTAAAATGTTTTATTTCATAAAAGCCAACGCCAGAGTCAGAAATGCAACACATGGAGTGGAACAGGAAAAAGAACTTTACACCATGCAGTAAAAATCTTTTTTCATACACAATGGCCACTTTGCAATAACACCCTACCTACTTTTCACTGTCGATATTCACTGTACAGTAAATGTCTTACATGCTGAATCTACATAATGCAGTAATGGCATACCTTTTCATAAGCTTATGTTCATTTTGTGGGACTACGTCATGTTCTTTGCAACTGCTCACGGTAACTAAAAGAGCTGTATGGTTCAATATTTTCACAACAGTAAATGAATGTGTGTGTCTGGAAAAGTGGGGGACTTTTCCTGGTTTCTGTCACTTGGTTTCAGATCAAAGAAATGTATGAACATAGAGAACTATAGCACATGTATTTTTGTACTTTAGCCCTCTTGCATTCAGACTCTTTTAACACAAATTGCCCCTAGATTTTGCATTCCATCACAAAATTGGGTCAGGCGTACATGCTTGCTCGCCTTTTCCTCTTTCTAAGTACATACCATCGCCACCACTGTAGCCTAGTGGTTAGGGCGTTGGACTCGTAATCTAAAGGTTGCGGGTTCGATCCCAGCTTTCGGCTATGGCGTTGTGCCCTTGGAAAAGGCACTTTACAGCTATTTTCTCACCCCACCCAGGTGTAAAAGGGGTACCAATCTTGTGTTGGGGGTTAACCCTGCAATAGACTTGCGTCCTGTCCAGGGGGGAGTCTATGACTCTGTCGCTTAACGCCACAGAAACTGGGATAAGCACCGGCCTGATGAGCCTTAGGTTCAGGACAGACTTTAAGTACATACCATCAGCTACAATTACTTCAGACTCTCAGCAGGGTTTCTACCTCTACCCCGATAGAGCTTTGGCATGTGGTAGCAATTAGTGATGGTCACAGCGTGATGGAAATCTACTGTGTGTAAATCCCAGTTCGGGATTCAGGAGGGCAATTATTCAATCCCGGCGAATCCCTGTTCGGGAATAAGAGGGTTAGATAGAGCCCACTGTTTCTATTCTGTCTGTGCCTGAAGTAAGTATCTAATGGACACTGTAGTTTGTACTGATACCAAGTGACTGGTCAAGAAATTCCAGTTTGTTACCACTTTTTCACGGACTACTTTGCTTTATTATACACATATGTATTTCTTTCAGCACGGTAAAAAAGATTTATTTGGCAACATGCTATGATTCTACTTTCTGTGTTGTGACTCATATTTAAAAAGGTATCATGTTCTGATATGATTAGACTGGTAATGTTTCAGATACCCGTTTTGTTGTACTAGTTTGAAGCTTATAAAATTATGTATTTTGCAAAGCTCCCCTTAATGTTACCAAGTTTATCTGTATTGTTTTAAATAAAAGCACTATTTTCGACAAGAATTTTAAACACACACACAAAAAAAAATTAAGTAGATTTTTAAATAATGTATACTATATATAGTTTATGCTACAATGATATGATCATTAATTCTCAATGATATGACCACTAATCTTAAGTCCAATATATTAAAAATCAAAGGTTTTAGAAATAGTTAAGACTGTAAACTGTCATAAAATACTTAGCAATATAATGTTGTCACTATGAATATTTGGGAAATGTCGATTTAAAATGGAAATAGTGATATCTCCTTGGTCTGATTTAAACCAACGGATCATAAGGAAGACTCGGTCATAGTTATCATCAAACAGAGCAGAAAAATGCTCACGTTGGATCAGGAACCTTTTTCAGCGAATGCACTGACTTTTTGGTGAAAACTAAATACTGAGTGTTTTCAATATTGTAAGTACACAGTGCCCCAGTTGCTTGATTTGGAAGCACACTAAACATGTATGTAACTTGTAATTCACACACATCAAACTGCCTTTGTAGACACACACACACACACACACAAAAAAAAGACTACATAATCAACCAAACCAACCTTTTAGCCTGTTCAATCAAAATCCATGAGGTGGAAACCATAAGGTTAGTTGAGTCAATTCAGTATGGACTTCATTAATTAAGACTAGGAGAGAGTTGTTAATTAAACTGTGCAAGACTGTCATCAAGTTCATAAAAACGGTTCATCTTCGGCACATTGTGACATGTTTGTTAAAAACAGGTTAGCAGCACCAGGCATACATGTACGTACCAATTCTCACAGGCAGTAGACAAAAGGACTGAGAAGGAAAGGGTATGGAGTTAATGCAGTATTTTCTCTTCACTGAAAACTAAGCACTAAACTTTAGATGTCATCAGAATTTAGCTTATTAGAATCTTCATAACTCCAAAACCAGGTAGCAGAATCTGAATTGTCAACCTTTCCCTCGTTTTAACTGTTGTTTATTATCTGAAACACCTTCACTTCACAGACCTTTATTTTTCCAAAGCTACTTTGAAAACAAAACAATTGTCAGAACAGCAAAGAATGTTAATACTTACTGATAATGAAAATCAGTCATCATATTTTCCTTATCATTTCCAGTTGTTATTAGATATCTGCAAAGCATGTTAATTAAAACAAACCTCCAAGTTGTGGAAAGACTGGTATGCCTGCATTGGTATTGTAAAAATGCAACAAGAAAATGTCTTGACAGAGAAAGTCTGCATATGTTATAAGCAAGCTCACAGAGGGGACAGGACAAGTCTCCACTCAGACACATTCACAACGCGGCATGTCATTGTATGAGACCACATAAAATGTTCTTTTACCAAGAGATAGAAGTGTTACATGTTGCAACAAATTTTGTTTATTAAAAAAAAAAAAAATTATTCAAGGAAAATGCTCTATTGCTTATTTCTTTGTCCTACTTTCAGAAATTTAGAAACCTGGTGTTTGAAAAATCTTTTTTTTTTAAAGTTTCTGTAATGAGTTTAAAAACCATTTCTGTTTTTGTGTTTTCATTTTAGAAAAAAAAAAAAAAGTTTTACTAAAAAAATGTTTGAAAGGAGGACTTCTCGCTTTCTGTTTTACATTCTGATTGCAAGATCGAACCATCGTACAGTTAAAATAACTAAACGAAAACTAAACAAAAACATTATGTATGCTTTTGTGTCACAAAATGTAGATGAAAACATAATCAAACACTCAGAATGGGAAAAAAAAAATT
>CM060344.1:2406244-2418744 GCA_030674155.1 Stramonita haemastoma
ATATATATATACATATATATATACATATATATATACATATATATATATATATATATATATACACAAATACACACACATATACACATACACACATACATATGTATATATCCAACAGGATGAGTCTGGTTCAGTATTTTTGATGCATCAAGTGAAATTGAAGGCGATTTTTGAATGTTGTCAATGATTGGTGCTGTTTAATTGAATCGGGAAGGGAGTTCCACAGCACAGGGCCTGAGTATAGCAAACTAGATTTGAACAAGTCTATTCTTGGGATTGGGACACTTGGCTTTTCAGTATTTCTGGAATGATTCATTGGGAACTTGTCTCTTAAGGATGTGGGAACAGCTCCTGCCATTATTTTAAACATCATTATGCCTTTGTTATATTTCAGTCTTTGTTGTAGGGGGAGAATACTTAACTGAGTGAAATCCACTTCAAGTAAAGTTGTTTTCTTCAGAAGGATAAGTTTGAGAGCACGTTTATATAGGCTTAATAATGGTTTCATAGTGTTTGTACTGGCAGAATCCCAGAGGGTTGAAGCATAGTCTATTGAGGATTGTATATAAGCTTGAAAAAATAATTTCTTTGAATGGTAGTCCAGGAAATGTTTAATTTTAGTCAACTGGTATACTCTTTGGGACAAGTATTTGCATAGATGAGATATGTGGTAGAACCAGCTGAGGTTTTCATCGATTGTTATTCCTAGAACTTTGTGATGAGAGGTTTGTTCGATTGCTTCTTTTCTTATGTGGATTGGAAACTGTTTTGGGGGTAAATTTTGTCGCTTTTGTCTGGTGGTGATCAGCATGCATTTTGTTTTTTTGGGGTGAATAGACATGTGGTTCAGTTCTGTCCATTTGACAAGATCATTACAGCTTTGTTGTAATGTGGTTGTAAGAGAGTCAATGTCGTTATGGCTCGTATGTATGGTTGTGTCATCAGCAAATAGTTCACATTTGGATTTGATATGTAGAGGAAGGTCATTTATGTATAATGAAAAGAGAATCGGTCCTAGTATTGATCCTTGTGGTACTCCATAGTGAATAGGTTTTAGATTGGATGTGGATGTAGTTGTTGAGACACACTGTTTTCTGTTTTTAAGATAAGAAGCAAGTAGTTCTAGACTATTTGATGATAGATTATACAGGTCTAGCTTTCTGATGAGAAGTGTGTGGTCAATTGTATCAAATGCTTTTTTGAAATCTACAAATAATACTCCACAAAATTTACTTTCATTAATGTTTGATAGCCAATTGTCTATGAGACTAGTCAGTGCAGTATGACACGAGTGATTTTGTCTGAATCCTGATTGGTTAGGGTGAAGTAGGTTGTTAGTGTCTATATGATGGACTAAGTGTTTATTTATATGTTTTTCCAGGGGTTTTGAAAGGAGGGATATAATGGAGATTGGCCTATAGTTTGAAGGATCTGAAGTGTCACCAGATTTGTAGATGGGGATCACTTTAGCAGTTTTGAAGGCATTGGGGAAATAGTTTTTATCAAGACATTGGTTATATATATATGTTAGAGTCTCAGTGATAACTGGAGCTGACAGTTTTAGAATTCTGCTGTCTATTCCATCGAGGCCTCTTGTCCTGGATTGTTTGAGGTGAATTAGATAACTATAGACTTCAAAAATAGAAATAAATGGTATGTGGAGTTTTGAAGGAATATGCTTTTCTTGGCAGTATTGTCTTAGTGTGTTTAGGTTATTGGATTTTGAATCATCATTGCTAACAACGTTAGTAGAAACGTTTATGAAGTGATTGTTGAGTTGTTCAGCAGTAACATCTTTGATTACATTTGATTTGGAAGATGATTGTTTGTTCGTTATTTGATTTATGGCCTTCCAAATAATTTTTGAGTTTTGTTTTGAAGATAGTAAATCTTGGAAATATTTCTTTTTTTCTTGACGTTTCTGGGAGTTTATGGCATTTCGTAATCTTTTTGACTCTTCATGATATTTATGTTTTTTTAAGAAATCTCTAAGGTAGCATGCCTCTTCTAGTTCTTTTGTAAGCCAAGGCGGTTTGGGGGCATGTTTGACCCTTCTGGTTTTTAGTGGAGCATGTTTATTGTAAATTTCAGTGAAAGTTTTTATCCAAAAATCGATAGCCAAGTCTGGATCAGTAATGTTGAATGTTTCTGAGAGCATAGAGTTACTTAGTTCGAGAAGGAAAAGCTGTTCATTGAATTTAGCAAAGGAACGATATGTTAAGGTTTTATGGCCAGGTTTGGGAATTTTTGTTCCTTTTTTAGACCAAGTAGTACAGACAGGGTAGTGATCGCTGCAGTTATAGACAGGGACACATGTTTCTATGATGTTTTTAGGATTTGATACGTAAATGTGGTCAATTATAGTGCTTGAATTTGGTGTAACTCTTGTAGGTAAACTAACTAGTTGGTGAAGGTTGAATGAATTAGTAATTTGCGTCCATGCATTATTTACTTTTGTTACGTCGATGTTAAAATCACCTAGTAGTATCACTTCCCTGGATTCTAATAGGACTACGTTCATCATTGCATCAAACTTGTCTATCCAATTTTTTCTTTCTGCTGGATTCCTATAGCAGAATCCCATTGCTATAGGTGGTGAACCTTTCATGGAGACTTCAAGCCAGACAGATTCTACATCATAATGTTCTAGATGGATGAGACGCTTGAACGTTATAGATTCACTAATGTATATGATGATTCCTGTTTCTTTTTGCTTTTGTGGATCCTTTCGTATGATTTTATATCCTGGGATATATAAGTCACTGTCTAATATGTGTTTCGAAAGTCTTGATTCAGATAGCCCTAGTATGTGAAATGGTTTGCCATGGTTTCTAATAAGTGTTGATATGTCATCAATTTTATTAACTGCGTGATTTATATTTAATTGGCAAATTCGTAGGCCTTCCTTTGAGGGCCACGTGTTGAGTCTTGAATGCATCTATTTGTGTTGATTTTTGTCAGGAATGTGATAATGTGTCTAAAACTGGAAAAGGTGAAAATTATTTAGGGATAAATAGGAATAAGGGGGAGTGGGTACTCAATAAGGGGAAGGGTGAAATGTAAGAAGAAGAGAAAAAAGCTGATTTCAAGTTACGTAAGGATACACATACAGTGTATGTAACTGTATAACTCAATGGAACTAACAATGATGTGCAGCAAAGAAAAGGTAAAAATCAATTTTATAAAGGGTGAATAATGGGGATGGGAGTAGGGCACTGGGGGAATGATGAAATGTAAGGGGAAAAAAATGAATAATTTCAATAGTTACTCAAAAAATACAAACTTTATAAAGGGTGAATAATGGGGATGGGAGTAAGGCACTGGGGGAATGATGAAATGTAAGGAAAGAAAAATGAGTGATTTCAATAGTTACTCAAGACACAACAATTTCAATGGTACTCAAAAGACACAATCACACACGTTATATAGATATTGTCCAATCGAACTAACAACAATATTGGCAATATAAGAAAGTAATAATAATAAAAAAAAAAAATAAAAAAAAAGAGACAGAGAGAGACAGAGACAGAGACAGAGAGAGAGAGAGAGACAGATAGATACATACATGCATACATGCATGCATACATACATACATACATACATACATACATACATACATACATACATACATACATACATACATACATACATACGTGCGTACGTGCGTACGTGCGTGCGTGCGTGCGTGCGTGCGTGCATGCATGCATGCATACATACATACATACATACATACATACATACATACATACATACATAAACTAGACAGATAGATAGATAGACAGACAGACAGACAGACAGACAGACAGACAGACAGACAGACAGACAGATAGATAGATAGATAGATAGATAGATAGATAGATAGATAGATAGATAGATAGATAGATAGATAGATAGATAGATAGATAGATAGATAGATTACATTGTTTTCCATACTTTAACCCACCCACCCCACCCCCCCAAAAAAAATGTGAAAATGAGCAAACATTTCTTTTATATTTAACCAGCGCTCTATACGACCTTGACACGACTGGACCCGGAAGTTAAGACGTGGAGTGTAGCCCAACACTCATGACACTAAAGGTAAAAAGGTAAAGGTATCCCATAACCTGTGTAGTCGTAGGGGAGCGAGGCATCAGAGACCTCAGCTTCTCTAGGGGCCAGCATGTTGAGGGCGGCGTCCATCTCCTCTCCCTCGCTGCTTTGCCTTCCCTGACCCTAAAGAGGGCAGGTAACCACACTCGACGCTGCTTAACCTGGCTGGGGGAAAGCGAGCGTTCTGAGCACTGAGCTATCCCCCCGCCTTCTCACTTATATTATGACACTACACCACTGAAAAATCCCTAGCCTAGTGGTCAGAACATTGCGCTCGCAATTTGATGACCCGGGTTAGATTCCCGTTCGAGGGGAGTTTTTCCCTGAAGTTAACATCAGTGCTGACTCCACCCTCCCCAAAATTCCTTCGGTTGAGACTTTAAACCGAGACCCCATGTGCGAACGCACGCAGAACTTCTTGCGCACACGTTGAATCCTGTTCCGTTTTTCGTAAGAGTAGGCCATCGTGTGCCGGTGGGGAACAGATGACAATATTTACACAACTGCATGCACACGGGGACTGGATGAAAAAAAAAGCACATGAGTGCTTATCCCATTATCCTCGATATGAAAGAATTTTTTTTTTAAGTAAATAAATAAATAAATACCCCCCCCCCCCCCCCCCCCCCCTCCCATCACCTCTCTACCTTGCCTAGCGAACTCCGGTGGTGGTGGGATCGCGTCAGAGAATCCCAACCAGCGTCCGCCTGAATCCCGCTGTCGGTGCTGGGCAGGCGTGAGTGCCCCTCCCTCGAGGATCGGACCCCGGACATTCCTCCCCCGGGATCCACTCCTCCGTGGAGAGGGCTCCCGCCCCCCACACTACCCGACCCCCACCTGGAGAGAGAGAAGGGGCGGGTGGTGGCACTGGTGGGGGTGGAGGTGTAGGGTCCGGAAGAAAAGGAGGAGGAGGTGGTGAAGTGGGGGGAGAATTCCGGGGTGGAGGAGGAGGAGGAGAAATCGATAGAGTGGGGGCGGGAGAGAGGGGGGTGGCGGGAGGTCCATTGGGTATTTCCTCCCCCTCCTCCTCCTCCTTCCTCTCTGATTTGGAGACGGGGTCTGCGGCTTGCGAGAAACGCTTCTGGAAATAGAAGGACAAAAAGTTTGGGTGGTTTTTTTAAAAAAGAAAATCAGTGAATCAATTAGTTGATTAGTTGGTTTGGTCAGTCAGTCAGTCAGTCAATCGATTAGTCAATCATTTAGTCAGTCATTCAGTCTCGTTCAGTCAATCAATTTTGTCGATCAGTCAATCATTTAGTCAATCAATCAGTGTCGATCAATGTGTCCCTCATTCAATCAAACACGGGAGACGGAGGACGGGATGGTCTAATGGTCAGAACATTGCGCTCGCAATTTGATGACCCGGGGTTCGATTCCCGTTCGAGGAGATTTTTCTCCTGGAGTTAACATCAGTGCTGACTCCACTCTCCCGAAAAGTCTTTCGGATGAGAATATAAACCGAGGCCCCATGTGCGAACGCACGCAGAACATCTTGCGCACACGTTAAATCCTGTTCCGCTTTTCGTAAGAGTAGGCCATTGTGTGCCGGTGGGAACAGATGACAAGATTTACAAAACTGCATACACACGGGAACTAGATGTAAATAAAAGCACATGAGTGCTTATTCCATTACCCTTGATATAAAAGAATAAATAAATAAATAGATAGATAAACAAACACCAGTCAGCAGGTCAGTGGGCCGGTCTGTCAGTTCAGATAGCTGACTGGTCAGTCAGTCTGTCGTCATCTTTATTACCATCTTTACACATATGCACAAACACACAACTTTAAAACCTGAATGTATAATTTACGAGTTTATAAGCATGATAATTTAGCGCAGATCTAAAGTAAAGTAAGTAAAGGTGTCTCATAACCTATGTGGTCGTAGGGGAGCGAGGCATCAGAGACCTCAGCTTCTCTAGGGGCCAGCATATTGAGGGCAGCGCCCATCTCCTCTCCCTCGCTGCTTTACTCTCCCTGACCCTAAAGAGGGCAGGTACCCATTGACATCTGGGTGAACTGGGGGGACTGTACTGAAGCCAAAGCGCACAAACGGTCACCCATCCAACTGGTAACCATGCTCAATGATCTAAAATATCATATTTTGGGGCGGGATAGCTCAGTGGTCAGAGGGCTCGCTTTTCCCCAGTCAAGTTAAGCTGCCTCAAGCGTGGTTACCAGTGGGATGGGTGACCGTTTGCGCGCCTTGGCTTCAGTACAGTCCCCCCCCCCCAGTTCACCCAGCTGTAAATGGGTACCAACCCTCTTCAGGGTCAGGGAAGGTGAAGCAGCGAGGGAGAGGAGATGGGCGCCGCCCTCAACATGCTGGCCCCTAGAGAAGCTGAGGTCTCTGACGCCTCGCTCCCTACGACCACATAGGTCATGGTAACACCTTTACCTTTTTTTACCTTTACTTTACCTACAATATCATCACTAGTGTAGGCACATATTTACATACATGCATTACAAAATTCAATATTGATAAACAGTTGAACGTATTTACGTATTACAAACATGTATGCACACACAAAACTACCAGCTGACTACATTAATTAACGTATCTACAATCATGCAGAAATATATACAAACTTAAGATAAACATATTCAAAGGTAAAGGTGTCCCATAACATATGCGATCACTGGGGAGCGAGGTGTCAGAGACCTCAGTTTCTCCAGTGGCCAGCACATCGAGTGCGGCGCCCATCTCCCCCTCCTCGCTGCTTTACCTTCCCTAACCCTAAAGAGGGAAGGTACCCATTTACAGCTGGGTGAACTAGGGACTGTACTGAAGCCAAAGCGCACAAGCGGTCACCCATCTAAGAGGTAACCACGCTTAACACTACTTAACCTTAACTTTGGGAAAGCGCGTGCTCTGACCACTGACCTATCCGGTCCCCTTATTTTCGTATAGATCTACAATCTTGTGAAAGGATATACAAACGTATGCTAAACGTATTTACCAATCTACAAAGTATGTATTGTTTAATATCACTATTTGTGAACAGACGTAAAATTAAAGACCACCACCACAAAGAATGCATGCACGTATAAATGATAAACAGTTAATTATGCACCTATCTAGAAGTATACACGCAAGACATATTTCTTCTTCATCGAACGCTCAGACAGACAACTATTGTTGTCTGTCATAATTATGAGCAAAAACGCGTTGTGCTGCCGTTAAGCGCCTGACTAGTCAGGCCCAGCACATCCGACTCCGCATGGAAGAGAAAATGTTTTAAGTCTTTCTGGGGGGGGAAAGGCAGGAGAATGGACCAAGAAGGCAGAAAATAGATGAGAAGGAGGTGACCAGAAGAAAAGGAACAAGGCAGAAACAGAGAGAGAGAGAGAGACAGAGACAGAGACAGAGACAGAGACAGACAGACAGACACAGAGAGAGACACAGAGAGAGAGAGAGAGAGAAAAGACGAAATTCCTAGCACCAAATTTCCAGAAAGTGAGGATGCTATTTATACTGACAGCCCCCCCTCCCCCCCACCCCCACCCCACTCGCGCATTCCCCCGTGGAAATGCAAGACATACAAACAACAACACATGTCAGTTTGTGCTGCTACTGCAGGTAATACAGCAAATGTAACAGCTGAGACTCTCTCGGCTCGGCTCTTAGCTTATCCTATCGAAGATCGTGTCGCAGAGAAAATGCCACAGAGAATCAGGACGACAGACAGGCAGACGATCGATAGAAAGCATTTGTTCGTGTTTGGACAGAGCGCTTTGAGCTGTGTGGGAATTCTGTGCAAATAATATGGGATGGATTTCCATAGATACGGACGGAACAAAACATTCATCACAATAAAATTGTTGTGTTTTTAAGAGTGAGACAGAGAGAGGGGGGGAGAGGGAGGGAGGGAATGAAGGAGGGAGAGAGGGAGGGAGAGAGAGAGAGAGGAGGGAGAGAGAGAGAGAGAGAGAGAGAGAGAGAGAGAGAGAGAGAGAGAGAGAGAGAGAGAGAGAGAGAGAGAGAGAGAGGAGAGAGAGAGAGAGAGAGAGAGAGAGAGAGAGAGAGAGAGAGAGAGAGAGAGAGAAATATACACAAATGAACAAATTTTATTTAAAGAGGGTAATGGCATAAGCAAACATGCTTTTTTACAACCAGCCCTCTGGGCCAAGAAAAAAAAAAAAAAAAAAAAAAAAAAAAAAGGAAGAAAACATACAAAAAAACAACAAACTGAATAAATTTATTTAAAAAAAAAAAAAAAAAAAAAGGCATAGCAATAGCGAACAAACTGCACATATACATTATATGAGTGAAGACAAAGGAAAAACAACAACAACAACAATAATAATGATAATAATAATGATGATAATAATAATAATAATAATAATAATAATAATAATAATAATAATAATAATAATAATAATAATATAGATATCCATGACATCATCCAAATGCAAGAAACATTTTCTACGCTTATATCGTTATCTTTTACAAAACAAGAGTACAAAATCACAAAATCAGATTAGAAAATAGAGAAAGAAAAGATGATTGACTAGAGAGAAGAGTAGAGTAGAATAGAATAGAGTAAAGTAGAGTAGAGTAGAGTAGAGTAGAGTAGAGTAGAGACAGAGAAGGGATAGACAGACAGAGGTGAGATAGAATATAAACAGGTGGGCGGACAAAAGACATAAATTTCACAGGCAGACAGACAGACAGCGAATGACAGACAGCAAAGAGAGAGACATATGAAAAACATGATTGAATGAAGTCATGGCAAACATCACTGACATTTTGTCTCACCAACAAGAAAAAAAAAAAAGAAAAAAAAAATTGGACAAGATCATCAGCAAATCACTGGCAGCCTTTCATTCATAAGAAAATGTTTCAATGATTTTTTAAAGTTTTGCATAGAGGTTATGCTTTTTAAGGATGCAGGCAGGTTATTCCAGTAAGTGCCACTGCTATAAATAAGACTACTTTTAAACAAATCAATTCTTGGTTTTGGCACAGTAAATTTGTGTGAATGACTATATGTGTTTATTTGAAAACGTTTCGTCAGAGTGGGCGGTGCATTACCATATACTATCCTATGCATCATTAAAGCTTTGTTGTATTCCAATTGCAAATTAAATGGTAAAATACCAACTGATTTATAATCCAAGGAAGTTAATGAACTTGATTTCAATAGAATAAGCTTAATGGCACGCTTATATAATCTAGTCAGAGATTTTAATGTATTTGCACTTGCAGAATCCCACAAAGTTGATGCATATTCTATAACAGAATTAATGTGTGCATGGAAAAACTGTTTTCTAGTGCTAAGATTAAGGAAATGTTTTATTTTGGACAACTGAAACACTTTTTGAGATACAATTTTACTTAGATTGGCGGCGTGGTCTTGCCATGAAAGATTATGATCAATAGTGATTCCTAGCACTTTGTGGAAATTTACTTCTTCAATTTTTTCTCCATAAACATTTATAGGGGACATAGAAGAGAGCTGATTCTGTCGCTTTTGTCTGGTTGTTATCCACATACACTTAGTCTTGCTGGGATTAAGGGACATGTGATTTAGTTCTGCCCATCTGGTAAGCTGATGTATATTGTCTTGGAGACTAGATGATAAAATGTGTAAGGAATGATTTTCAGCATGGATTGAATTGTCGTCTGCAAACAAGTCACAACAAGCGTTCACGTACAAGGGTAAATCATTAATATATATAGAAAAAAGTATAGGGCCCAGAACTGAACCTTGTGGAACACCATTGGTAACTGTGAGAAAATCGGACTGTGACTTGCCAACAAAGACTGACTGTTGTCTATTTGATAAAAAGGATTCAAAAAATTGAAATGTATTCTTTGATATACTATATAGCTTTAGTTTCTTTAACAAAAGTGTGTGTGTTTATCACGTCGAAAGCCTTTGCAAAGTCGGCAAAGACAACTCCAGTAAACATATTGTTATTTATATTCAGAAGCCATTTGTCTACCATATTTATCAGAGCGGTGTGACATGAATGTTTTTTTCTGAAACCTGATTGACTTGGATTGATTAGGTCATATTTTTCTAAATGTAGAAGTAAAAATTTGTGTACATGCTTTTCTAAAGGCTTTGATAAGATAGATAAAATTGATATCGGCCTGTAGTTTGAGGGATCATTTGATGTGCCAGATTTAAAAAGAGGAATTATTTTAGCCTTTTTAAAATGAGAAGGAAAATAAGCTTTGTCAATACAAAGATCATAAATATAGGTAAGGGTATCTGCTATTACAGGTGCAGCAATTTTAATTATTTTACCATCTAGTCCATCAAAATCCTTTGTGGTTGACTACTTTAATGAATGAGAGGAGAAGAGAGAGAGAGAGAGAGAGAGAGAGAGAGAGAGAGGAGAGAGAGAGAGAGAGAGAGAGAGAGAGAGAGAGAGAGAGAGAGAGGAGAGAGAGAGAGAGAGAGGCAGGCAAGGCAAGGCAAGGCAAGGCAAGGCAAGGCAAGGCAAGGCAAGGCAAGGCAAGGCAAGGCAAAATTCTTTTATTCGAGGATAATAGATAAGCACTCGTGTGCTTTTTTACATCCAGTCCCCACCCTTTTCAGGGATAACATTAAGATAAAAAATAGCCTCAACTACACAAACAACAATTATAATGATCAAAATACCAAAAGTAAGGAACCATACCAAGCATCAAACAATAGGCAAGAAATAACACAGAGATACAATATTAAGGTAATGTTATAAAAAGTCACTCATTCAGAAACGAAAATAAGAAGTAAGAATCAATGATGATTTTGATTTGAATAAAAGAAAACAAACAAAAAGAAAACAAACAAAAAACAAAACAAAACAAAACAAAAAAGACGCAATAATTAAAGAGCAAACATGAGAATATGATGAGGTTAAATGACTGAAAACATCAATCCACCACCATCCATCATCAAAATAAGTCCCATAAAACATAAGATTTTGATAAAAGGGAAGAAAGAACAACAACAGGTAAGAAATAAGACACAGAGAGAGAGAGAGAGAGAGAGAGAGAGAGAGAGAGAGAGAGAGAGAGAGAGAGAGAAGAGAGAGAGAGAGAGAGAGAGGAGAGAGAGAGAGAGAGAGAGAGAGAGACAGACAGACAGACAGACAGACAGACAGACAGACAGACAGACAGACAGACAGACAGACAGACAGACAGACAGACAGACGGACAGACGGACAGACAGACAGACAGACAGACAGACGGACAGACGGACAGATAGACCGACAGGAAACGCGAACGTAACATCAATATGCTTTTATTGCTGCAAAGCCATAATGTTCATAAAGCATGAGTATGGAAAGAGCAAGAGACAGAGACAGACAGACAGAGACAGACAGACAGAGACAAAGACAGACACAAACAGAGAGAAAGGCGGGGGGGGGGGGAGAGAGAGAGAATTGTGGGAGCGGGGGAGTGAAGGGGTAATAAAAGAAAAACTGCTGAAAACAAATGAATTGTACACACACACGCGCGCGCGCGCACGCGCGCGCACACACACACACACGCACGCACACACACACACACACACACACACACACACACACACACACACACACACACACACACACACACACACCAAAACAAAACAAAACAAAACAAAACAAAACAAAACAAAACAAAACAAACAAAGAAACAAAAACGAAATGAGAAGTGCATGGACCTTCCACTAACTGATCGGATAGAAAGTTGGGTTTTTTTTAAAACCTGATAGAGCCTCAGCTCATTTGCATAACTTTTCATCGACTATAATTATTATTGCTTACGTCAGCTTGTGCAGCAAAAACTACCCAGAGCAGCTTTTAGAGATGGCAAGTCATTGAATCAATTCTTCCAAAAAAAGTGAAACAAAACAAACGATTTTTTTCCCTGTAAATACAAAATCTAATGGGCGCCGCCCTCAATATGCTGGCCACTAGAGAAGCTGAGGTCTTGAATGCCTCGCTCCCCTACGACCGTTTAGGTTATGGGACACCTTTACCTTTTTAAAAATCTAAATCACGCCCTTTCCCCATTCAATTTAACTGTGCTAAGCTGCCTCCAAAAAAGCTAATAATATAAATTCAATAAACGTATAGGATTTAGAGAAGAAAAAACAAAAAACATGCAAACCAACAAATTAATAAGCTGCTACTTAAAGATTTGTCAGATAATTGAAGTGAATTTATTTATTTTGTTTCTTCCCCCCTTTTTTTCTTTTAATTTTTTAGAATGGATAGGAATGAAGTTTTTGTTTTGTTTTGTTTTATATTGTTTGTTGTAAGTGTGTGTGTGTGTGTGTGTGTGTGTGTGTGTGTGTGTGTGTGTGTGTGTGTGTCTGTGTGTGTCTGTGTGTGTCTGTGTGTGTCTGTGTGTGTCTGTGTGTAGGAGTGTGTTGGCGTGCGTGCGTGCGTGTGTGTGTGCGCGCGCGTGTGTGTGTGTGTGGGTGCGC
>CM060344.1:2421027-2443527 GCA_030674155.1 Stramonita haemastoma
TCGTCCAGTTTGTCTGCATAGTGTAGAGTACGGTGGTGGTGCCCTGGGCTCGGAACCGCGGAAAAGTGCGGGCGGCAAGGTCCCGAAAACGGCGTTTGCGTCACAAATGCTTCTAGTTCTTTAGCTCTTATTCATGGGAGGGTGGGTATGCATGCGCGCGTGCGTGCGTTGGCTGGTGTCTGTGTGTGCGGTTTTTTGTGTTTGTGCGTGTGGAGGGGACCCCACCGATTACTGTGGGGTATGATGTTATTATGAAATTCTTATTGGATGGTGTTGTAGGGGTCATTTTTGCAGTTACAGAGCCCACTGCACCAGGCCTGTATTCTACTAAACACACACACACACACACACACACACGCACACACGGACGCACGCACAGATGCACGCGGAGCACGCGCACACACACACACACACACACACACACACACACACACAGGCACGCACACATACACTCTGGTGTACTGAAATAACCACCAATCAGAACAACGCACCACCAACACAGAATCTGCTCTGTATATAAAAGCTTTTTCGTGTTTCCTTCTTTGCCCATATTATACCTATCTAAAAGCGCGCGAAATCAGCATCCTGCGCTATGCCTTTCTCTTTGTCACATACCCATCAGATTTTTTGCCCTGGTTTGCTACTTTCAACAGCAGACTCAAGCCCCCTCCACCCTCTCCCTTTACAACCACCTGCACACACAGGAGCCCCTTGAGACTCCAGTCTTTGAACGTGTGAGGTTTGCTGCCTGGGTATTTGCTTGAATCAAAACATTCTTGCCCTTTGTGAGACAGTAGGTAAGTAGGTTATTGACTCATCTCTGACTCTAGTGCTGGTCTTTTGCTGTTTGGAGATATGATAAGGTTCTTCAGTTTGTATCATACTTTATCTAATTTTTTTTGTTAATGTGAGTACATGTAGGATAAATCCTTGAATGTGCCGTTTTCTTTGTTATTCCATGTTTTGTGTATGTGTGTGTTTTTGCACATGCCGGTGTGTGTGGTGTGTGTGTGTGTGTGTGTGTGTGTTGTACTTCACTGCACATTTTTTTGGATGATATTGCTTTTATTTTACTTTTATTGTCTGGCCATGTAATATGCCGTGTATTGTATGTGCATGCATTTTTCCTTATTTTTTTGTGGAAGCCAAATTTTTCACGTTCATAGTAACCTATTTAAATAGATTTGATTGTACAGCGCCGTGAGCCCATGTCTTTGGGATATCGCGATATATAAACCTCCATTTTTATTATTAGTATTACTATTATTTTGTTATTTTTATTATTAGCATTACTTTTTATTTATTATTATTATTATTATTATTATCATTATTATTATCATTACTTTTATTTATTTATTTTTTATGATTAGATATTTTTTCGATTGTCTTACTGTAGGCTAGGTGTTGTTTTTTTTAGTGTCCATGTAGCCTTTTAAACACACACACACACACACACACACACACCACACACACACACACACACACACACACACACACAACACACACACACACGCACTCTCTCTCTCTCTCTCTCTCTCTCTCTCTCTCTCTCTCTCTCTCTCTCTCTCTCTCTCTCTCTCTCTCTCTCTCTCTCTCTCTCTCTCCCATAGGCAGACATTTCTCTTGCAAACACACACAACTCATTCATACATGGAACATATAATATACATACATATGAACATGCATTAATGCAGATACACTACATACATCAATACCATTAATACTATGTTTGTTTTTTATTTTGTTATTATTATCATCATTTTATTTCCTCTAGTTCCTTTTCAGTTTAGTTTGTTGTTATGTGTTGTAACAATATTGTAGCTAAATATTTTTTGGGTGGGGTTGTCTTGGCTGTAATCTGCTTCTTTACTTGCAGCTTCATTTTTCTGTCGAGGAGATTTTTCTCTTGGAGATTACATCAGTGCTGACTCCACTCTCCCCCAACTTTAAACCAAGGCCCCGCGTGTGAACACACGCAGAACTTCTTGCGCACACGTTAAATCCTGTTCCGCTTTTCGTAAGAGTAGGCCATCGTGTGCCGGTGGGAAAACTGCATACACACGGGGACCGGATGTAAAAAAGCACAAGAGTGCTTATTCCATTATCCTCGATATAAAAGAATAAATAAATTAATAAATTTAGAAAAATGTTTGTTGGGTTTTTTTATGAGTGTTTTTTTTTTTTTTGGGGGGGGGATTGTTTTGTTTATTTCTGGTTTAGGGTTGTTTGTTTTTTTACTAGATAAGTGGCTTGATGACAAAAACAAATTTATTGCTTACTCAATGTACCATCTGGAAATAAAATTTTGACTTTGACATTGCATACACAGAATGCCAGACACAAACTTCTACTTCTACAAATTGACACCCCTGTTACCACTCCCCCTCCCTTCCCCCTTCACTTTTTGTCTTTGAATGTTCAGACAGTAGCTTTTGTTGTCTGTCCTACCAGCCAACCATGTCTAGCACTGCTGTGAAGCGCTAGACAAGTCTGGCCCTCTCCATTCCTCTCCGTCTTGGAGAGAAATGTTCTCTTTTAAGTCCTTCTGTAAAAAAGGCATAAGGCAAGGCAAATTCTTTTATTTCGAGGATAATGAATAAGCATACTCTGTGTTTTTTTTAATCTTTTCCCTACCCTTATCAAGGATAATATCAAGATTAAAAAATCCTATAACTACACAACAATAATAATAATGATCCAAATACCAAGATCAAGACATCATATCCAGTAGCAAACAATTAACAACATAAAAGAAATAAGGACAGAAAGAAGATAATATGGTTATTAAAAAAAGCACTCATTCAAAAAACGAAGATAAGAAATATGAATCAAAGGATGATTTTGATTTATGTTTTTAAAGAGCCTAATAATTGAAGAGCAAACAAGACAATATAAAAACTTTAACAAAACATCAATCCACAACCATCTATCACTAAAATCAGTTGTATAAATCCTAATATTTTGATAAAAGGGAAGAAAACATTTACACACATACACACACACACACACACACACACACACACACACACACACACACACACACACACACACACACACACACATTCACAGGTTTGCACGCATGTCAACAATAAACTTTATTCTAAGATGAATATATGCCTTGAATTTTAAATATGTAGCCGAACACAAAAGGATCCTGTAGGCTGCAAGGCACATATTTTGAGACAGATATATTCTAATACCTAAATCAATCTTATCACTATGATCATAAAACTCACGTTCATAACCATATCATAATCGTGAAGGACATAGTTATTCAGCTTACTTAAAAGGATCATTGATTAAAAAGTTTACACGAAATCAATTACATTCGACACACGATTATTAGAACAGAGAGTATAGAAGAAGAATGGACCAAGAAGGCAGAAAATAGACAAGAAGGGGGGACGAGATGAAAAGGACTAGGGCAGACACAAAGAAAGTTAGAAAGAAAGGAATTCCCAGCACACAACTTCCAAAAAGTGGTGATGCTGTCTTCATTGACAGCACCCCTCCCCCACCTCTCTCACTCATATCTTTCTCTCTTGTCAAAATTATTATCAATGTATCCAGTTGGAGATTGTGCATTTTGTTGAATGTATCCCATCTCCTTTTTTTTTTTTAATATACGTTGAACTATTATTGGTGGTTATGCTGGTTTGTGGGGGTAGGGGGGGTTGCTATTACTAGGTTTTTATTTTATTTTTTTCTTAGCTTCATTCCCTGACCACGGCAAGGACCAACCCTAGAAAAGTAAAGAATCTTCATTCATTCATTCATTCATTCTCTCTCTCTCTCTCTCTCTCTCTCTCTCTCTCTCTCTCTCTCTCTCTCTCTCTCTCTCTCTCTCTCTTCCCACAGGAGAAGGGGGGGGGGGTGTCCATCTGATGTCCCAGATTGTAAACAGACCTTACCTGACACTATACAAACTACCTCCGACTTTTCTTTCAAGAAATCAGGTCACATTCATAACTCCTGTCGTCAGCCTCCTAAATTTAGCCACCTACCACAGCAACACAGCTTCTTGTGTAAATATAGCCTGATCCCGCCACTTTTTTCCGCTCAATTTGAATTTCAAAACAAACCCGTGCAGCTTCTGTGGCCACGCTGATAGATCTAAATGAGGTCACCAGCCTGCATGCCAGTGCTGGCGTGCACACACACACAAACACACACACACACACACACACACACTCCCATGCACACACACTTCTAAGCAAGCACGCAGGCACACGCACACACACATGCACACACACACTTCCAAGCACACACACGCACGCACGCGCACACACACACACACACACACACTCTCAAACTGCGTGAGTGCGCACACACACACATACTTTTTAAAAATTTTATTATTTTTTTTTTTAAACCACTTTATGTCACAGCAGATTTCTCTGCGTGAAATTCTGGCTGCTCTCCCCGGGGAGAGCACGTCGCCACAAGTGCAGGGCTTAGGCTACCCATTACTTTTTTCCCCTCAGGGATGGTGTCTGAACACGACACCTGTGTGCATGCTGGTTTTTTTTTTCCAATAATTTTGTCATCTGTTCCTACCCGCACTCT
This sequence comes from Stramonita haemastoma, assembly GCA_030674155.1. Taxonomy (NCBI): domain Eukaryota; kingdom Metazoa; phylum Mollusca; class Gastropoda; order Neogastropoda; family Muricidae; genus Stramonita; species Stramonita haemastoma. The sequence continues at coordinate 2,425,594 of CM060344.1, forward strand.
TCCGAAAGGCGGAACGGGATTTTAACGTGTGCGCAAGATGTTCTGCGTGCGTTCACACGGACCTCGGTTTATAGTCTCATCCGAATGACTTTGATATTCAGTTCGATTTTTTCGTCAAACTGGGAAGAAAGGGCGAGCTGGGTACAAACCCAGAATCTCGCGGTTTACATATTGGCAGGCGAACGTCTTAAACCATCCTGCCACCGTCCTTCCCTACACACACACACACACACACACACACACACACACACACACACACACACACACACACACACACACACACACACACATCACACACACACACACACACACACATATGCACACACACACTTCCAAGCACACACACAGACTGATTGATTGATTGATTGATTGATTGATTGATTCTTTTATATCGAGGATAATGGAATAAGCACTCTTGTGCTTTTTTTCATTCAGTCCCCGTGTGTGCAGATTTGCAAATGTCATCTGTTTCACGGACACACGATGGCCTTCTCTTACGACAAGCGGAACAGGATTTAATGTGTGCGCAAGGTGTTCTGCGTGCGTTCGCATACCGGGCCTCGGTTTAAAGTCTCATCCGAAGGACTTTTGGAGAGAGAGAGAGAGAGGGAGGGAGGGAGGAAATGAACAATTTTTTTTTTTTATAGAGGGTTATAGAATAAGCATTAGAGGGGTGGCGGAAGAGAAAAATCAAACAAAAGTAAGTAATTTACTATACATACATATGAGAGAGAGGGAGGGGGGGGGGGGGGGGGGCAACAACATAATTATACTGTGCCACATATAATGGGAGTATACCTTTTTTCCTAAGTTGATGTTGATTGATATTTGTGGGGGATTTATGTGTGGGAATTCATGATTTAATGTGTTTTGTTTGACATGTTGGGAATTGGTAGTGATTTTTATGTGTGGAAATTCATGAAGTATGTGTTTTGTTTGACATGTTGGGAATTGGTAGTGATTTTTATGTGTGGAAATTCATGAAGTATGTGTTTTGTTTGACATGTTGGGAATTGGTAGTGATTTTTATGTGTGGAAATTCATGAAGTATGTGTTTTGTTTGACATGTTGGGAATTGGTAGTGGTTTTTTATGTGTGGAAATTCATGAAGTAATGTGTTTTGTTTGATATGTTGGGAATTGGTAGTGATTTTTATGTGTGGAAATTCATGAAGTATGTGTTTTGTTTGACATGTTGGGAATTGGTAGTGATTTTTATGTGTGGAAATTCATGAAGTATGTGTTTTGTTTGATATGTGTAGGAATTAGTGTGTTCTTTCCCATTGTAGAAAATTGTGTTTGATTGTTTTTTATGTGTGCGAATTGATTTTTTTTTCATGTGTGTAAATTCATGTTTGCTTACGTTTTATTTATGTACAGGATTGATATGTAGTTGATTTATGTGTGAATTTTTTTTTTTATAAAGTGTGGGGATCTATAGATTTTTGGTGGGGGGGAATAGGTATGTTTTTATTATATGTGTGTGTAGGGATTGAAATTTTTAGAACAATAAAAACACAATTGAAAAAAGAAGAAATCACTGGGCAATACAATTATGAAGAAATCAAGTGATGTATGTCCTACATCAGTGATTTGTGGATGGTGGTCTAGAGGTAAAGCCCTAGAAAGTGAAAAGTCCGGGTCAGAGTGTGCGATGGTTCGAATCTCGTTTGGGCCCAAAACTTCTCCCCCATCCATTAGACCATGAGTGGTGGTCTGGGTGCTAGTCGTTTGGATGAGATGATAAACCGAGGTCCTGTGTGTTACACATCATTATTCAGCGCATGTAAAAGAACCCACCCACGGCAACGTGTGTTGTCCCTGGCAAAATTCTGTAGAAAAAAATCCACTCTGGTAGGGAAACAAAACAGTTGCAGACAGAAAAAAATAACAAAGTGGTGGTAAATTGAAAAGATGTCAAATATATATTTTATAAGAAATGATGATGAATTGAAATGATGTCCAATGTTTGTTTTATAAGAAGTGATGGGAAAATTAAATGTCCAATGTTTGTGTTATCAGAAGTGATAGGAAAATGAAATGTCAAATGTTTGTGTTATCAGAAGTGATGGTGAAATGAAATTTTGTCAAATGTTTGTGTTATCAGAAGTGATGGTGAAATGAAATTTTGTCAAATGTTTGTGTTATCAGAAGTGAGGATCGGGTGGTTAGAGTGTTGGGCATTGTGCTCACTATTTACTGACCTGGGTTTGAATCCTGTTCAAAGGGATTTTCCCCCTGGAGTTGGGATATGTCAATAAGCAGTTTATGTCAGATTACAATATCTCATTACTTCAGTTCATACTTTATATATTAAAAAGAAGGAAGGAAAAGAAAAAAAAACATTTGCAACAATACCATATGATAATACCAATCACATCACCACTGAGAGGAAATAACATTAACACTAACAAACATACAAACAAAAAAAAAAAAAAAAAAAAATGGGAGGCGGGGTTGGAACAGATTGAGAGGAGTATCAGTGAGAAAGGGGAAAACACAAACAACAAACAGAAGAATTGTATTAATGATTTATGATTATATTAATAAATACCCCCCCCTCTACACATAAGAACAAAACAAAAGAAAAAGGCCTTAACCACTAACCAAAGCAATAAAAAAAAAATTAATGGTGCCAATAGTCCAATTAATAAAAGTAATAAAATAAATTTAGAAACCGTTTATGCTGAAAGCTGTTGAACTGAGTAAGAAAAAATGCACGAAAACATGTCACTAATCTAGCCATCAGATGAGTTGTTTGGTTTTCTCCTTTTACATTTCAGATTGTTCAAGTGTTTACATACATCCCTTATACCCTTTCCTTTTTCAGAAAAAAACCCTTTCTCCTCCTTTTCCCCCTTCCACATACATACATAGTAAGCAAAGTGTAGATATTCTAGTCACAATAAACCACATCTGAAAGATTTTAAGTGTCAGTAGAGAGCACCAATATATTTAATCCAAATATGGTTGATTGGATTCATGATTAGTTCTTAAACATTTTTGCATAAGTGCATTATGTGATTTTTTAACTGATTTTTAACTGTTTTTTATTTTGATACATTTTAAACGTTGTGGTAGCTTGTTCCATAAATTACTACCTGAGTATAAGAAGCATGTTTTATAAAGATTGTTTCTGGGTCTGGGAAATGATAGTAGATGGTTATACCTGTGTTCATCAAATTTGAATCTATTGGTGATCTCGGGAGGGGCATTTCCATTGACAACTTTTTATACAAGCAGAGCTTTTTTGAAATAAATCAGCTATTTTTAACAGTCTGTCACTTTATTAGATCGCTAATGCATAATCTAGTTGGTTTGTTATTGTGATTGCTTTGGACTTAAAAGGTGCTCTAATGGGGTATTTATTTTTTCTTGTTTCTAAGCCGTTTTTTGTTGTTGTTGTTGTTTTTTGTTTTGTTTTGATTTTTTTTTTGGGGGGGGAGTATTTTTCCTGTACTCAGTTTTGGATTCATATTGTTGTTTATTCTGTTTGGTTTTTGGAGATGAGGGCTAGGAGAAGTTGCTGATTGTAGCTGACAGATTGTAGAATTGGGAGAGAAAAAAAGAGAGGAAACTAAGCCTGGGTCCAGGGCCGCTTAGGCCCTGGTGGGGTGCAGGGGCAAAGCCCTGCTGGGGGGCCCAGGGGGCCGAAGCCCCCCGGCCGAAAATGATTTTTCGCATTTTAAAGGCAATTTGGAGGCCTCTCCAGGCACCATTTTGTGCAATGTGGAGGCATGTGTGTGTGTGTGTTTTGTTTTGTTTTGTGTAGTTTAATGTCCTTCACTACTTGGTGGTATAGACACACCCGCATTCTCTCTCTGTCTCTCTCTCTCCGTCTCTCTCTCTCTCTGTCTCTCTCTGTCTCTCTCTCTCATTATGTCTTTAGTTATTTAACCTCATCATATTCTCATGTTTGCTCTTTAATTATTGCGCCTTTTTTTTGGCTTTGATTGGTTTTTGTTTGTTTTTTTGTATTCAAATCAAAATCTTCATTGATTCTTACTTCATATTTTCGTTTCTGAATGAGTGCCTTTTTATAACATTACCTTAATATTGCATCTCTGTCTTATTTTTACCTGTTGTTGTTGTTCTTTCCCACCTTTTATCAAATCTTCTGTTTTAAGGGACTTATTTTGATGATAGATGGTGGTAGATTGATGTTTTGAGTCATCTAACCTCTACATATTCTCATGTTTGATCTTTAAATATTGCACCTTTTTTGTTTTGTTACGTTTTGTTTTGTTTTTGCTGGGTTTTTTTGTTTTGTTTTGAATGTTTGTTTGTTTGTTTGTTTTGGTTTTTCTTATTCAAATCAAAATCATCATTGATTCTTACTTCATTTTTTTCGTTTCTGAATGAGTGCCTTTTTTATATAACATTACCTTAATATTGTATCTCTGTCTATTTCTTACACGTTGTTTGATACTTGGTAAGGTTTTTTGCTCATGGTAATTGGATCATTATAATTGTTCTTGTTTAGTTGAGGCTATCTTTTATCTTGATGTTATCCCTAAAAAGGGCGGGGACTGGATGTAAAAAAGCACATGAGTGCTTATCTATTATCCTCGAATAAAAGAATTTTGCCTTGCCTTGCCTTGCCTTGCCTTGCCTTGCCTTGCCTCTCTCTCTCTCTCTCTCTCTCTCTCTCTCTCTCTCTCTCTCTCTCTCTCTCTCTCTCTCTCTCTCTCTCTCTCTCTCTCTCTCTCCTCTCTCTCTCTCTCTCTCTCTCGCTCATAATATATATAGAAGAGATCTTACTGGGGAAGAATATATAACCTCAGCAACTGATGTTATGAACTGCTGAGAGTCATACAAAACTTCCTGAACAGTAGCACATCTTTTTTTAATATCTAATCCTCTCCTTTTAAAAAGGTCAATAAGCATTGGGCAATCAAACAATAAGTGGTGGATTGATAGAGGTTGAGAACAGCAACATGACACTTTTTTAGAATATTTGGTATTCCATGCATTCAACCTCAGTTTATACATTAAAATTTCTAGTTTACTGAACAAGAAATACGTTCAAAATGTGATGTCTTTATTTTGGAATGCATTCTATTCACCAATCTTGCACTAATTTCATACGAGGACAATACAAGATTGGAATCAAACGTTTCAATACTACATTCCGAGGCACCTTGTTTTGCTAATGAATCAACCAACTCATTCCAATAAATTCCACAGTGAGAAGGGACCCAACATAAAGTTATTTGAATCCCTCTACTTGCAATACAATGTATCAAAAATTTAATCTCAAATATAATAAATGTCCTTTTTTTTCCTTGCCAGTTATTTAGTGCCTGCAATACTGCTTTTGAATCAACACAAAAAAGTATGTGGTAAATATCAAGAGCCATATCAGACAAAAACTTCAAGGCCATAAAAACTGCAAATAATTCAGACCTAAAAATGGAAAAAAAATGTTCTCCTAAATGAAACGACTTTTGCACTTTTAAAGCAGGAATCACAAATGCTGCCCCACTTCTGCCTGATTCCAATACATATCAATCAGTATACACTTTTAAATAATTAGAATAATTGTTAGGCTCCACCACATAATGAGACGGAGTGCACCTGAGGTCAATTTTAAGTTACTGACATGTTATTAATGTGCAATAAAGTGGCTATCAAATACAAAAACAGATTGAAAATCGGACAATTCTGTGCAACATTATTACAAATTGAAATGATAGACTGCAGGATGGGACAAAATGAGAAATGGGCAAGTTTATTTTAGTAACAGGTTGTCAGAATGAGTGCTTTGGTATTTTCAAAACACATTTAAAAGCAAAAGGAATAAAAATTATGCCTTGATATTTCATTATAAGGTAAATAAACAGATCTAGTTTAATAATCAATCAAAATCTCAAAATTTTCAACTTGACCCCCACCTGCCTTTAAAGGCTCCTAGCGCAAAATTGGGTAATGTACTAAGCAACTCATTTTGTGGTGGAGCGCCATAATTACATTCAATGTGGCTTTTTACATCGACAGTAAGAAGATTTTGATCTTCATTCCTTTTTACATCCGTGTAATCAATGTCAAAATAGGGGAACCATTGGTAAATTTGGAACCGTTGCTATGTCAATGCCAATTTCTTTCATTAATAAATCAGTATAATTTTTAATTGGCAGCAGAAATGAAATATCCATGCTCCTTTTGGATAATCAGTGTCTTGATCCATAAGTATTTCATCTTTTACTGAATTTGGAATAGAGAGACTCCGAATCACGTACTTTGATACTGCCAATCTTCGTTGATCAGAAAGAGATAATAAATGTGCCTCTTTATAAGTATTAGCTGTGTTAGCATGTGTTGAAACACCAAGTGCTACCTTTATGGCTTTACTGTCTAAACTTTGTAAATTTTTAAGCAGATAATCTGCAGTAGAAAAATAAACTTCTTGTCCATGGATTAATTTTGAGCGTACTAAAGATTGAGCCAAATGTATCAGTGTTTTAGTATCTTGACTCCATGCCTGAAAACTTATTACTTTTAAGAAGTTCAGTCTTTTTCTAGCCTCGGTTATTAAGTGGTCGATGTGCATCTCCCAGCTCAGCTTTCTAGTTAGAATTACACCTAAGAATTTTACATATGGTTTATACTTAAGCACTGTTCCTTCTCATTTTAGGGTTGGTAATTTTGATGGATTTTCACCATTATTAAAGACCACAAGACATGTTTTTTCTGCATATAGTTCTAACTTATTCTCCTTCATAAAGCCACAGAATTTATTTAATTCATCTTGATATGGGTGTTCAACATAATTGGTAACTCTCTTTTAGGTGTTTTTCCTAACTGAAGTATTTATCCATATTGAGATATCATCAGCATATTGAAGACTTGAGTATTAGTTGACAAACAACTAGGGAGATCATGTACAAGAATAGAAAACAACATGGGAGCAAGCACTGATCCCTGCGGTATGCCTAAATTGATAGGTTTATAGGATGAGTAAGCTGAGCCCAATTTAGTGCAGATTGATCTATTAGATAAAAAATTGTGAAGATATTTATATAACATTCCATTGATACCAATATTCTTCAATTTATGCAACAATTTTTCATGACAGACTCTATCGTATGCTCTCTTCACATCAAAGAATGTGGCTAGCACACTTTTCCTTCTGGCAAATTGTTTTTTAATCTGGTGAGCTAATTTAACTAAGTGATTAGAAGTACATCTTCCCTTTTGAAAGCCAGCCTGATTAGTTGGTATAATATTATTCTTTTCACAATAATGAAATAGACGTTTATGTATAATTTTTTTCTATTACTTTACCTACATGTCAAGTAAGAGCAATTGGTTTATAACTACCTATTGATGACCACAGCTTACCTTTCTTAAGGATTGGAACTACTATAGACTGCCTCCAGAAATTAGGAAGAGTGCCATTTATCCAACACTTTGGAAAATGAAAAAAGTAGCCTTTTCCAGTTTAAAGGCATATGGGCCAGCATTTGATAGGATACACCATCAGGACCAACTGCCATCTTGTTATGCGTAAAAGAATCTAGGGTTTCCATAAATTCATCATATTGAAAGGGAGCATTAAAATAATCCCCATTACATGATAATAGATTTTCTAATTTGTCTAGCTTTTCTGAAGGGTCATTACTTTTGATATTTATTTGAAGCTTTAAGGATGAACTATTATCTGCAAACATTGAAGCAAAGGCTTCTGCTTTTTCAGCTATGCTTGGAAATCTGTTATTTTCAAACTTGATTGGATATGATGGAAGTTGAAATCCGTTTTTCATTTCAGTAACTTTTTTCCAAACTTTATGCATGTCCTTGGATTCTGAAACTTTATTAATACAGAATTCTGTCCAATACTTGTTTTTCGCCTGAGCATTTATTTTCTTACATTGAGATTTGTCATATTTCATACGAATAAAGTTTTCTTCTGATTGAAATTTTAACCACATTTTATACTGTTCCTTTTTATAGTTTACTGCATCCTAACATTCTTTAGTCCACCATTTATTGCCTGATCGTTTCCATTCTTCCTAGTTTTTGCGTTTGGGAATTGAAAAATCAGCTGCTTGGATGAGCATTGCCACAAAATTTGAATAAAACTTATCAACATCATCCTCTGCAATATTTTCAATATCATTCTTTTCCCTTAATAAAAGTTTCAAAGTTTCAACTCTCTCTCTCTCTCTCTCTCTCTCTCTCTCTCTCTCTCTCTCTCTCTCTCTCTCTCTCTCTCTCTCTCTCTCTCTCTCTCTCTCTCTCTCTCTCTTCACTAATCTCAATCCTGTTAACCTTATCTAAGCCACTCGAAAGACACCTTAAACACCACCTCTTATCCCATTTTACTGCTTATAACTTGTTTCATGCAAATAGAAGTGGATTCAGAAAAGATCACTCATGCCATACTTTACTTACGAATCTTATAGAACAGTGGCATGAAAACATCAATAATGATATGTTTACTGGAACCATATTTGTTGATTTTGCTAAGGCTTTCAATACAATTGATCATGCTCTCTTATTAAGAAAATTACACATGCATGGTTTACACCCAGAATCAGTTGAACTTATATCCTCCTTCCTTAGAAATAGAAGACAAGCAGTTTACCAGGACCGTCTTGCATGCACTTTTATGCTGATTAACTATGGTGTTCCACAGGAATCTGTACTAGGTCCCATTCTCTTTCAGTTTATGTAAATGACTTGCCTTTAAGTGTATCAAAATAAGTGTGAATTGATTGCTGATGACACCATCATGGCTTGGCTTCGCGAACGAAGATTAAGGGCACTGTCCACATCTGGTGCAGGCTCGCTGGTGGCTGTTCAGTCCAATGCGTGACAAACCCAGCCGCAGCGGCTGCAGGGGAAAGTCAATTCTGGGGTTGATGAAGAGGGGACGCGGTTCTTCCTCCTCATTTGCCTCTCCTCAAGGGCCGCTCTGCGATTGTCCTCAAAGGAGGAGACTGATTGATGCACAGTGTGTCGCCAGGCCTGCCGGTCAGCAGCAAGGACTGACCACTGGTTATGGTCTATGAGGCAGGCTGACAGAGATTTCTTCAGGGAGTCTTTAAATCTCTTCTTTGGTGCGCCTCTGTAGCGGTGTCCGGTGGAAAGTTCACCGTAGAGAACCATCTTTGGTAGGCGATGGTCCTCCATTCTAGAGACATGCCCTGCCCAGTGTAACTGCGTTTTCAGCAACATGGCCTCAATGCTGGTGATCCCTGCTTGCTCCAGCACCTCAGCATTCGTGGTGAAGTCGCTCCAGTGGATGTCGAGGATGGAGCGGAGACAGCATTGGTGGAAGCGTTCCAGAATTCGCAGGTGGTGTCTGTATGTGACCCATGACTCAGAGCCGTACAGGAGGGTGGTCAGTACCACGGCTCTGTAGACACTGATCTTGGTGTCTTTCTTCAGGTGTTTGTTTTTCCAGACACGGTGGTAGAGTCTGCAAAAAGCACTGTTTGCCTTTGCCAGTCTGTTGTCTACATCTTTATCAATCTTTGCGTCAGAGGAGATTGTGCATCCCAGGTAGGTAAACTGCTGGACTGTCTTCAGTTCTGTCTCACCAATTGTAATGTGAGGTGGGTGGTACGCTACCTGAGGTGCGGGCTGGTAAAGAACCTCAGTCTTCTTCAGGCTGACTTCGAGTCTGAAGAGCTGGGCTGCCTCTGCAAAACAGGATGTTACATGCTGCAGGGCGGTTTCTGTGTGGGCTACAAGGGCAGCATCATCAGCAAAAAGTAGCTCTCGAATTTGTTGCTCCAGGGTTTTGGTGTGGGCCTGAAGACGCCGCAGGTTGAATAGGCTGCCATCTGTGTGGTAGCGTATGAAAACTCCGTCTTCGTCATCAAGATCTTCTGTGGCCCGCTGAAGCATCATGCTGAAGAAGATAGTGAAGAGGGTTGGTGCAAGAACGCAGCCCTGCTTCACCCCGTTTGTGATTGGGAAAGGCTCTGAGAGGCTGTTGCTGTTTCTGACCTGGCCACGCTGGTCTTCATGTAGCTGGATCACCATGTTGAGAAACTTTGGGGGACAGCCAAGACGGCACTTTTCTTGAAGTTGTCTGAGCACGAAGACCATGTCAGTGGTACTCCTATTAGCTCTGAAGCCGCACTGGCTCTCAGGGAGGTGGTGTTCTGCAACAGCAGGTACTAGTCTGTTGAGGAGAACTCTTGCAAGGATTTTGCCAGCGATGGAGAGAAGAGTTATCCCCCTGTAGTTGGAGCAATCTGATTTTTCCCCTTTGTTTTTGTAAAGGGTGATTATGATTGCATCATGAAGGTTTTGTGGTAACTTTCCCTGCTCCCAGCAGCAAACAAAAAATTCATGGAGCTTGCAGTGCAGTGTTTGCCCCCCGTTTTTCCATAATTCTGGAGGAATACCGTCGACGCCTGCAGCCTTCCCACTCTCCAGTTGTTCTATGGCTTTAGTTACCTCTTCCAGGGTTGGGGCTTTGTCCAGTTCTTCTTTCACAGGTTGCTGTGGGATCTGTTGGATCACTGCGTCATCAACAGTGCGATCAGCGCTGAAGAGGGTTTGAAAGTGTTCAGCCCAGCGGTTCAATATGGACATCTTGTCTGTGAGGAGTGCCTGGCTGTCAGTGCTGCGCAAAGGACTCAACACTTGGTGAGAGGGTCCATAGACTGCCTTCAAAGCTTCGTAGAAGCCTCTGTAGTCACCTGTGTCAGCGCAGAGCTGAGTTTTCTGGGCGAGGTTAGTCCACCACTCGTTTTGGATAACTCTAAGCTGGCGCTGGAGGTTGCTGCATGTAAGATGAAAGGCAGCTTTCTTTGCTGGACAAGATGGTTGTGCAAGGTGAGCCTGGTGGGCACTTCTCTTCTTCGCCAGCAGATCTTGTATTTCTTGGTCATTTTCGTCGAACCAGTCCTTGTTCTTCTTAGTGGAAAATCCCAAGACCTCTACAGAGGTCTGCAGGATGGCAGTTTTTAGGCGGGTCCAGAGCGTTTCTGGACAGGGGTCAGAGGGGCAGTCCTCGACTTCCAGCTTTGACTGGAGGTTAGACTGTAGCTCAGCTTTCACTTCAGTGGACTTGAGGCTGCCAACCTGGAGTTTCTTTCTGGGGGGACCTCCTCATTTTGACTTTGGCTTGATGTGAAGGCTGAGATTGCATCGCACGAGGCGGTGGTCTGTGTGGCATTCTGCACTGGGCATCACTCTGGTGTGCAAGACATCACTTTGGTCTTTCTGGCGCACTAAGACATAGTCTATGAGGTGCCAATGTTTGGACCGAGGATGCATCCAGGTTGTTTTTAGACTGTCCTTCTGCTGGAAGATTGTGTTAGTGATGATTAACTGCAGTTCAGTGCAGAACTCTAGCAGGAGACGCCCGTTTTCATTGCAATTCCCAACTCCATGTTTCTCCAGAACTCCCTTCCAGGCTTCTGAATCTCGGCCAACTCTAGCATTGAAATCCACAAGGATAATGACCTTGTCGTCGGCAGGGGTGTTTCTTACCAGGCTGCGCAGGTCGCAGTAGAATTTGTTCTTGTCTGCAGGGTCTGCTTGAAGAGTCGGGAATACACACTGAAGAGAGTGATGTGCTGCTTGTTCTCCAGTGGCAGACGCATGGAGATGATACGGTCTGAATGACCTGTTGGTAAGTTCTACAGCTTTGAGACAATGGTGTTCTTGATCATGAAGCCTACACCTGAAAGGCGTCGTTCGGATTGGGGCTTGCCTGACCAGTATAAGGTGTAACCGGCGCTGTGTTCTTTGAGACCACCTTCATCTGGGAAGCGGACTTCACTAAGAGCCGCGATGTCGATATTTAGTCGCGAGAGTTCGTGTGCAACTAAAGCAGAGCGTCGTTCAGGACGGTTGCTATCTACTGTATCTAGCATGGTTCTGATGTTCCAGCATGCCAGTTTGAGACCTGTCACACCTTTGGAGGCAGGTGTGGAGCCACTTGATTTTGACTTTGTTGTTGCTCGACCGCTTTGAAAGATGCCCATTGACCGCGGCTAGCCAACTGGGTGGTATGAGGATGACTTTCGTTAGGCCACCTTTTCTAGGCCCCTCTCCATGTGGAGCAAGCAGTGCTATCCCTAAAGAGGGCTGCTTGGTCATTCAGGGTGCTGCCGGGTGATGTTGTCATCCTCAGGTCAACAATCAGCTGACCCATACTCCTGTATCGCCTGCATGCAGGATTGGAACTGCGGCTTCCAGTGACATCTTTCACCTGCCGCATTTGCCCCTTTCCCATTGCTACAGGGCTTGGGGATAGTAGGAAAAAGGGAGGATGAGGGGGGGGGACGTGGACTTGTCCTTGGGCCTGCGCATAGGATTTTTAAGGTGAGAGACACCACAATTCATAATAAAGCTAAAGATGCCATTGTTGTATGCACTGAATTACAAAAAGATATTGAGAACCTTATTAGATGGTCTGAAATAAATCACATGGCTCTCCACCCTAAAAAGTCGACATTCATGCTAGTTACAACAAAGCAAAAAGGACAAAATATAAAATCTCAACTACCAGATATCACAAACGTTTAGAAGACTCAATAACTGCTTGGTTTAAATATTGATAATCATTGGTCTTGGTCAAGTCATGCTTCAAGTCTGTCTAAGAAGCTAACCCCCCAAAATTTTCAGTTAAACAGAATAAAACATTTGCTAGATCAACATACCCTGAAGTTATTTTTTCATGCTTACATACAACCAGATATAGATTATACCTCTACCTGTTGGGACTTAGCTAGTAAACATTGCCTTAATCGACAAGAGAGTTTATATAGACGTTCATTAAAAATTATTTTCACACACACACACACACACACACACACACACACACACACACACACACACACACACACACACCACACACACACACACATACATATGCCCATATGTTTGTTATGTTATTCCACTCAGTGGTGATGGGTATTATCATATGGTATTGTTGCTTTAGTTGTTTTTTCTTTTCTTCCTTCTAATATATAATCTGTGTGGATTGGTTTTTTGATGTTTTGGTTTGATTGTTTGTTTTTTGGTGTGTTTTGATGTGTTTTTTGTTTGTTTATTTGTTTTTGTTTTTCTTTTGTTTGATTGTATGTTTGTTAGAGTATATGTTATTTCCTCTCAGTGATGATGGGTATTATTATAAGGTATTGTTGTGTTTGTTGTTTTTCCTTATCTTTTTAAAAAAATATAAAGTATGAATTGAAGTATAGAGATATTGTAATCTGGCAGAAATTGCTTATAGAATTTTTTAAATTTTACTTATTTATTTTTTTTTTTTTTTTTTAAAGTTGTATTTATTATTATTATTATTATTATTATTATTATTATTATTATTATTATTATTATTATTATTATTATTATTATTCAGTCTTAATAATGTTTTTTTGGTTACATTGTAATTGATATAAGCTGTTTTGTGTGTGTGTGTGTTTTTTGTTTTGTTTTTTTGTTTGTTTGTTTTGGGTTTTTTTGACACTATATGATTTTTAAAAAAGGCTTTAAATGTGTGCATGTACCTACGAGTATACGAGCTGAGTGGATGAGCGCAAACCCTGTGTGTGTGTGTGTGTGTGTGTGTGTGTGTGTGTGTGTGTGTGTGTGTGTGTGTGTGTGTGTAGGTGTAGGTGTACGGGTGTGCGTGTGGGTGTGCGTGTGGGTGTGTGGGTGTATGTGCATATGTGTGTATGGCTTTTGAGTAGATTTTTAAAATTTTTTTTTATTTTTATTTATTTATTTATTTATTTTATTTATATATATTTTTTTTTTCTCTTATGGTTGTTGCTATAGTAGTTGCTTGTATTGTTTATAGGCATAGTTTATTTTAAAGTTGTTGAAATCATGTTAGCAAATTAATGTTGGTGAAATGTTTGTTGTTGTTGTTTTATTTGTTTGTTTGCTTTTTCCCCTTTTCTTTCTTTTGTTGGCTTGATTGTTTGCTAGGGATTTTCTGCTTTGTTTTTTGTTGGTTTTTTGTTTTGGATTTGATTTTTGCTATTGTTTTGATTTTTTTCTTTTCTTTTCTTTAGATAGATGGCTTGATGGAAAAAGCAGATCGCTACTTACTCAATGTACCATCTGGAAATAAAAATTTGATTGATTGATTGACACTCACACACACACACACACACACACACACACCACACACACACACACACACACACACACACACACACACACACACACACACACACACACACACACACACACACACACACACACACACACACTTAGGCAGGGTGATGGAGATGGGGGTGGGTGTTGAAGGGTATGCACTGATGATGATGGAGGGAAGACTTTAGGCAGGAAGTCAGTGTCTTGGAGGCTGCAGTCAGCATTTTCAGCATATTTTGTTTCAAAATGCCCTCTACATTTCAGTGGTCAGACTTTTGTCAAATTCATTTTTTTCATACTAGTATATATATATATATATATATATATCTCTCTCTCTTCATATATATATAAAGAGAGAGAGAGTCAGACTGAACGGTGTCTTAATCATCAGAATACAACAGCAACAGCAGCAGCAACAACAGAAGCAAGCCAAAACAAGACTTCACTGCAATTCACACAATATGATCCCACAAAACACCCAGTAGGTTGTCTCCCTTTGACCATCAGCTTTTTCATTGTGCAGTGAAAATGCTTGCATCATAACAAGGTGCTGTGTGTGAGTGTGGCTGCCTGTGCATTGGTATCTGTAGGTGTGTGTGTGTACCTATGTGTATGTGTGCGCATGTGTGGGTATTGTTTTATCTTTTTTTCTTTTTAATCCAGGAATAATAGAATTAGGGCTCATGTGTTGTTGTTTTTTATACATACAATCCCTGTGTGTATGCAGTTTTGTAAACTTTTTCAGGCTTCCCACCAGCTCAAAATGGTATGCTGTGGATGTTGTTGTTGTTGTAATTGTTGTTATAGTTGCAGCTGTTGTTGTTATTGTCACAGGTGCTGTTGCTGTTGTTATTCGTATTGTTGTTGTTCCTGGGCTGTTTTCATGTCTTCATCATTTTTAGCAGACTTATCCAGAAAAGACACTTTCTGTTCCATTGGGGTTTTCCATATTAATTTTTAAGTTTGCTCAATTCATTATCCCAGATATTTTCAACATCTTTCTTTTTTTATACTGCTTGATGTCAGGGCAGATTTCTCTGTGTGAAACTCAAGTTGTTCTTGCCAGGAAAAGCATGTCACCATAAGTGCAGTGCCAACCATATTTTTCATTTTCCTGTCTGAAACTGTACTTGTGTCCCTATCAGAGTGGCTTTTTTTCTACATAATTTTGCCGGGGACATCTCTCTTGTTGTGGTGGGTTCTTCTAAGCTAAAGGTGTCATAGGGAAGCAAGGTCTCAGAGACCTCAGCTTCTCTAGGGGCCAGCATATTGAGGGCGGTGCCCATCTCTCCTTCACTGCTTTACCTTCCCTGACCCTAAAGAGGGCAGGTACCCATTTACAGCTGGGTGAACTGGAGGAACTGTTTGTTTTTGTTTTGTTTTGTTTAATGTCCTTCACTACTTGGTGATATAGACACACCCGCATTCTCTCTCTCTCTCTCTCTCCTCTCTCTCTCTCTCTCTCTCTCTCTCTCTCTCTCTCTCTCTCTCTCTCTCTCTCTCTCTCCTCTCTCTCTCTCTCTCTCTCTCTCTCTCTCTCTCTCTCATATATATTTATATATATATATATATATATATATATATATATATATATATATATATATATATATATATATATATATATATATATATATATATATATATATATATAACACTAAGAACTAACTACAGAAGAGATCTTACTGGGGAAGAATATATAACCTCAGCAACTGATGTTATGAACTGCTGAGAGTCATACAAAACTTCTTGAAGAGTGGCATATCTTTTTTTAATATCTAATCCTCTCCTTTTAAAAAGGTCAATAAGCATTGGGCAATCAAACAATAAGTGGTGGATTGATAGAGGTTGAGAACAACAACATGACACTTTTTTAGAATATTTGGTGTTCCATGCATTCAACCTCAGTTTATACATTAAAATTTCTAGTTTACGTGAACAAGAAATACGTTCAAAATGTGATGTCTTTATTTTGGAATGCATTCTATTCACCAATCTTGCATTAATTTCATTCTATTCACCAATCTTGCATTAATTTCATACGAGGACAATACAAGATTGGAATCAAACGTTTCAATACTACGATCAGAAGGACCTTGTTTTGCTAATGAATCAACCAACTTATTCCAATAAATTCCACAGTGAGAAGGGACCCAACATAAAGTTATCTGAATCCCTCTACTTGCAATACAGTGAATCAAAAATTTAATCTCAAATATAATATCCGTCCTTATTTTCCCTTGCCAGTTATTTAGTCCCTGCAATACTGCTTTTGAATCAACACAAAAAAGTATGTGGCAAATATCAAGAGCCATATCAGACAAAAACTTCAAGGCCATAAAAATTGCAAATAATTCAGATGTAAAAATGGAAAAATGTTCTCCTAAATGAAACGACTTTTGTACTTTTAAAGCAGGAATCACAAATGCTGCCCCACTTCTGCCTGATTCCAATGCAGATCCATCAGTGTACACTTTTAAATAATTGGAATAATTACATTCAATGTGGCTTTTTACATCGACAGTGAGAAGATTTTGATCTTCATTCTTTTTTACATCCGTGTAATCAATGTCAAAGCTAGCTGAAATATGTTCCCATGGAGGCATTAGAGGAACCATCGGTAAATTTGGAATCATTGCTATGTCAATGCCAATTTCTTTCAATAATGAATCAGTATAATTTTTAATTGGCAGCAGAAATGAAATATTGAATGCTTGTTTTGGATAATCAGTGTCTTGATCCATAAGTATTTCATCTTTTACTGAATTTGGAATAGATAGACTCCGAATCACATACTTTGATACCGCCAATCTTCGTTGATCAGAAAGAGATAACAAATGGAGGAACTGTACTGAGGCCAAGGTTTGCAAAGGGTCATCCATCCAACTGGTAACCATGCTGGACGTTCCTTAACATTGGGTGTGGGAAAGAAAATGCTTTGACCACTGAGCCATCCTGCTCTTTTTACTCACTCACTCAGTCCCATGTCACAAAGGACGTAGGGAGGACATGAGAGAAGACGAAACAGAGATCTTTTTCCATGCTTCATGATCCTGTGTGGCTAGAAGGAGATGTTGCAGGGGTTGGGCGGTTCTGTCTTTGATGTTGTCAACCCATGATTTCTTTTGGCGGCCTCTTTTTCTCTTGCCCTCGACTGTTCCTTGCAAGATGGTTTTTGCTAAAGTGTTGTGTCTTGTGGTGTGACCAAACTACATCAGCTTTCTCCTCTTCATGGTGGAGAGCAAAGGCTCTTGGGGGCCCACACCCTTTTTGATTTCTTCTTTCACATAGTTATTGGTCTTGTGTTCTTTGTATAATATTTTGAGGAGTCTTCTGTGGCATTTGCTTTCGAATGCTTGGATTCTCCTCTCTAACTCTGCTGTCAGAGTCCATGATTCACAGCCATATAGGAGGATAGATATCATGAGGGATTTGTAGAGGTGGTATTTGGTACAGAAGCTGATGTTGTTGCTTCTGATGATCCTCTCAAGTCTGACTAGAGCAGATGTTGCTGTTGCAATGCAAGCTTTCACTTCATTGTTTGATGTGCCATCTTTTGTTAGGATGGAGCCTAAGTATTTGAAGTGGCTCACCTCTTCCAGTATTTCTCCAATCATCTTTATTTCCGTGCTGTCATTACTTGCGCTGATGACCATGATCTTTGATTTCTCTGTACTGACCTCCATGCCGTATGCGCTCGCTCAATCTGTTAGACTGTCTGTGAGGATTTGCAGTTCTTATTTGCTGCTGCCCATGAGGTCAATGTCATATGCAAATCTGAGGTTGCAAAGGGGTCTTCCACCAATGGAGATAGAAGTGTGGTGGTTTTGTAGTGTCTCTGTCATGATTTTTTTTGAGGAAGAGG
>CM060344.1:2446027-2458527 GCA_030674155.1 Stramonita haemastoma
ACAAATTACTCCTGTACTATCAGGAAGTGTGCAGGTATTTGAAGTAATAAGAAAGAGAGAACAGCCACAAAAATCACATGAATGATAGGAGAAATGAGCAAATAGCCAGAAAAGGCATCAACATCATGAATCCAGCTGTATGAAAAAGGCACAAAAACCATAAACAAAACATTAAATGTGATAACATTCATTCAAAACATTCTTTGAGCATCCAGGATTTCAATTAACAAAATCAACAGTAACATAGAATTTTGTATTAACAAAAACATTTACAACAGTACATTTGAAAAAAACACACTAAAATATAGTCAACCTTTTCAACAATGTCATGCAATTTTTCTCTTGGCCATAAATTTGCAAAGTTTTTAAATGTCTATTTGTCAGTAGAGAACACATTACAAAATGTATACATGGATCTTGGATACAGATATTGTTCATGAGGTAGGAAATTCTTCACAAGCTCAGAAAACCTTGGATATTCCATTATAAAGTCAAACTCATCTATCCTTTCATGTTGCATTGTTTACAAAGTTGATTTTCCTGTTTAATACGGTTTACTAATCTTGTTTTAATGGCAATGAATAACCAATACACCTGAATCTAAATAATGAAATCATATTGTTGTTATGGCAACTCACTAATGTACTTTTCCCTTTCAAAATATTTTTTATAAGTATGATGAAATATAATTTTACTACCTTTTTACAACTCTTTTGACCATAATTTATGACATTACCACAAAGCTATCTTCATTTACAGAAGTCTGTGTTTCCCAAACACAGTCAAACCCTGTTTCTATTAAAATGTCATGAATTTTCTTTTGCTTTCACACCTCAGAGACAACAGAAGCAGGAATGACCAGTTTTGTAGGTAGGTTGTCTCCCTTCCCTTGTTAGCTTGTCACCAGGCCATGTTGAACAGCAGTGTGTGTGTGCTTCTGTGTGTGTGCCTGTCTGTCTCTGTGTGTGTCCATGTGTGCTTTTAAAAAAAAGTTATTTAACTACTTATTCTTTTATTTCGAGGATACTGCAATAAGCACTCATGTGTTGTTGTTGTTGTTGCTGTTTTTTTACAACCAGTCCCCGAGTTCTATAAATGTTTGTAAGTTTTGTAATTTTGTTATCAGTTCCCACCTGTCCATAATAGCATGCTCTTCCAAAAGGCAGTAAATGTTTTAATGTGTGCATAAGATGTTCTGCATGCATTGCACATAGGATCTTAGTTTATAATCTCATCCCATGGAGTTTTGTTTTTGGTTTGGGTTTTTTTGGGGGGAAGGAGTGAGTGAGTCAACAACATTGACGTTAGCTCCAGGGGGGAAATCACCTTCAACAGGGGCATTTGTGTGTGTGTGTGCCGGTGTGTGTGCCGGTGTGTGTGTGTGTGTGCCCGTGTGTGACTCATACAAACTGACACACACCAATGCTTTGGTTTATATATGCTTGTATGTATGTGTTCTTTTTATCTGATTTATTTTATTTCCTTTTTTTCTGTTATAGATAATGGAATAAGCACTTGTGTGCATCAGTACATCCAGTCCCTATGTGTATTCAGTTTTTAAAGTTTTGTCATGTTTCCACATGCACACAATGGCCTGCTGTGTGTGTGTGTAATGACTCTATTTCAGTCAGTTTATTGGTGTAAATTACATGTTGGTGCTTTTAGATGACTGCAAGTCATCTTGTCTGTGTGATTTACACGTCAGTGTTTTTAGATGGCTATATATTATTTATTCTATGTGTTGAGAATTTATGTTGGTGTTTTTAGATGGCTGTATTTTAGCCATTTTATTTGTGTGATTTACATATGGGTACTTTTATGGCTGTATTTTAGTTATTTTATTTGTGTGGGTTATACATTAGATGTCAATATTTTGAGATGGGCGTATTTTCAAAAGTTATTTTATTTGTGTATATTTCCTACCTGTAATTTTAGATGGCTGTATTTGAGTCATTCTGTTTGTTTGGATCAAATGTCTGCATATTTAAATTGCTATATTTAGGCCATTATATATATATATATATATATATATATATATATATATATATATATATATATATATATATATATATATATATATATATATGAATTATATGCCTGTATTATTAGATGGCTGTAATCATTTTATCATGTCAACACTTTTTTAAATGGCTGTATTCTAGTTATTTTTTCTGTGTGGATTTAATATCTGTGTTTTTTATGGCTGTAAATTAGCTATTTTATTTGTGTTAAAATGTTTTTAGATAACTGGATTTGAATTGTTTTATCTGTGAAGATTACATGTTAGTACTTTTTTTTTAGATGGCTTTGTTTTAGCCATTTTATATGTGTGGATAATATGCCTGTGTTTTTTTTAGATAGCTGTATTTTAGCCATTTTATATGTGTGGATAGTATGCCTGTGTTTTTTTTAGATGGCTTTGTTTTAGCCATTTTATTTGTGTAGATTACCTGTCTGTATTTTCTAATAATTATAGCCACGTTAGTAATCTCAACTGAGTGCTTTTAGATGCCTGTATTTTAGCCATCTTATTTTTGTGTTCTGTGCCTTTAGATGACTGTATTTGTCATTTCATCTGTGTGATTTACATGTATGTAGTTATAGATAGTTGTATTCTAGTTATTGTATCTGCTTGAAGTAAAGAACTACGTTTTTAGGTGAATATACTTTATCCACTTTCTCTATGTGGATTAAATGTTAGTGTTTTTAGATAGCTATATTTCAAACATTTTATCTGTGTGATTTAAATGTTTGTATCTTTGGATGGCTGTGTAAGTCATTTGAATGGAATGCATGTCAGTATTTTTGAATGGCTGTATTTTAGTCATTCTATTTGTGAATAGAATAACTTTTCCATGCCTTTAGATGACTGTATTTTAACCCCTTTATCTGTGTGGTTTACATGTTTGCATTTTTAAACGGCTGTATTTTAGTTGTTTTATAACTGTGGATTATATGTCAGTGTTTTTAGGTGATTGCTGTAACCATTTTATTTGTGTACTTGGATTACATGCTGGTATTTTTTAGAGGATTGTGTGTTAGCCATTTTATCTGAGTAGAATACTGCATTACTTTTGAATGACTATATTTGAGTCATTCTAGATATGTGAATTAAATGTCCGTGTTCTTACCTGGCTGTATTTTAACCATTTTACCTGTATGGATTATATGTCAATGCTTTTAAAGGACTGTATTTTTGCCATTTTTTTAGTCTTAACTGTGTGTTTTTAGATGATTGTATTTGTAATTTCATCTGTGTGAATCATATATTTGTAGTTTTAGATAGCAGTATTTTAGCAATTTTATCTGTATGGTTGTTTTCAGA
The DNA here is from genome assembly GCA_030674155.1 of Stramonita haemastoma. Classification (NCBI taxonomy): domain Eukaryota; kingdom Metazoa; phylum Mollusca; class Gastropoda; order Neogastropoda; family Muricidae; genus Stramonita; species Stramonita haemastoma. Next base: position 2,449,353 of record CM060344.1, read on the forward strand.
TTACTGAATTTTTGCCATTATGCATGTGTAATTTATATGTTGATAGTTTTAGGGTTTTCTTTAAAGTCATTTTATGTATTTCAGATGACAGCGTTACAGTCATTTTATGTATTCTTAGATGACTGTAGTCTTATTCATTTTGTGTTTTTCTTTTTAAATGACTGCATTTGAGTCCTTTTATGTATTTTTAGATTATATTTAAGTCATATATGTATTTAGACGAGTGTATTTTAGTCATTTTATGTAATTTCAATGGCTATATTTTAGTCATTTTTTGTATTTTAGATGATATTTTAGTTATTTTAAGTATTTTAGATGATTGTATCTTAGTCATTTTTGGACGTTTGTACTTGTCATTTTATACAGTTTTTAGATGACTATTATAATCATTTTATGTATTTTTTAGATGACTATTTTAGACATTTTATATATTTTTAGATGACTGTATTATAGTAATTTTATGCTTTTTTCAGATGACTGTATTATAGTCAATTGATGTATTTTTAGATGACTTTGGTTTATTCATTTTGTGTTGGTTTTTAATGATTGCATTTTAATAATCATTTTTAAGTATAAAGGTTAAGTATCAAAAATATTTTTTAAGTTAAAGTATTTTTAGAGGACAATTTTAGGCCTTTTGTATATTTTAGGCGACTACATTATAGAAATTTATGTATTTTTAGAGGACTATTTTAGGCATTTTGTATATTTTTAGACGAGTACATTAGTTTATTACAGCCATCAAAGGTTATTTTTTTTCAGATGACTCTATTGTAGACATTTTATGTATTTTTAGAGGACTGTAGTTTAATCAATTTGTGTTTTTTATTGACTGTATTTTAGTTATTTTATATATTTTTAGATGACTATTTTAGTCATTTTATGTTTTCTACATTAGTGTGTTTTTAAAAGTCATTTTATGTATTTTAGATGACTATATTCTAGTCATTTTATGTATATTTCGATGACTGTATTTTAGTCCTTTTAAGTATTTTTACATCACTGTATTTTGTCATTTTATGTATTTTTAGATCTCCATAGATTAGGCATTTTATGTATTTGTCATTTTATGTCTTTTTAGATGACTGTATTATAGTCATTTTATGTATTTTTAGATGGATTGTATGGCCGTTTTATCATCATTTAGATATTATAGCCATTTTATCTATTTTTAGATGACTGCAGTCTTTTTTTGTATTTTCAAATGACTGTAGCCATTCTATGGGGTTTTGTAGATGACTTAGTCATTTTATTATTTGTTGGATTAATTGTATTTTAGGCATTTTATTGTTTTTAGATAACTGTATTTTAGCCATTTTAAGGGGTTCTTTTTTTTAGATGACTGCATTTTTGTAATTTTTTATGTGTGTTTTTTTTTTTTTTAGATGACTGCACTTTTGGCATTTTGTATATTTCGGATGTGTGTATTTTATGCTTTTTTTTAGAGGGCCGTATTTTAGTCATTTAATGTATTTTTTAGATGACTATTATAGTCGTTTTATGTATTTTTAGATGACTACTATAGTCATTTTATGTATTTTTGATGACTGTATTTTACTTAATTCACGTCATTTTTACTACTACATTTTAGGCACTTTATGCAGTTTTCGACGACTGTATTCTAGTTTTTAATGTACTTTTAGATTATTGCATTTTAGATTTTAATGTACTTTTAGATAATTGTATTTTAGGCATTTTATGTATTTTAGTCATTTTATGTATGTTTTGGGTGACTGTATTTTTCAGTTGTTTTATATATTTATAGATAGCTGTATTTTTCTCATTTTATCTGTTTGATTCATGTGTTGGTATTTTCACATGGCTGTATTTTAGTCATTTTATCTCTGTAGATTACACGTTGGTGTTTTAAGATGACATGCCTCCCCAAAGTCAAAAGGTGGCTACCTTCACGATGAGCAAAAATGGTGGAATACAAAAATCTCACCATCGGTGAACCTCAGAGGTCTAGCCAAGCAGGTGGAGGAAATTAGGGCAGGGTTTTACTGATGTTTCTTTACTCTTTTTCTCTCTCTCACACACACTCACACCCACACATGTATCTCACACAGGCACATGCACCTCAGAAAAACAAAACACAATCATTCGTGTGTGTGCACTCCCCTCTGAAGCTCACAAACAAAGCTGGGGGGATGGTTGGTTGTGGTTGCAATAACATTGTTTTTTATTTCAGCAGTCTCTTCTCCTGCTTCCCAAGATGATGCCTGTTGCAAGATGTGTGGCCATGGTTTGGTACACACTTGCGCTGCCCACCGCCCCTTCCATCATGGACAGACACCATCTGCACACAGCAACATCAGTGACAAATCAGTCACCACATAACACATGGCATCAGTGACATGTCAGTCACCACATAACACATGGCATCAGTGACACATCAGTCACCACATAACACATGGCATCAGTGACACATCAGGCAGTACATAACACATAACATCAGTGAGACATCAGTCACCACATAACATAACATCAGCGACACTTCAGTCACCACACAACATATAACATCAGTGAGACATCAGTCACCACATAAATATAACATCAGTGAGACATCAGTCACCACATAACATATAACATCAGTGAGACATCAGTCACCACATAACACATAACATCAGTGAGACATCAGTCACCACATAATATATAACATCAGTGAGACATCAGTCACCACATAACATATAACATCAGTGACACATGGGTAAAATCAACACAAATCAACCAGCTCATACCCAGATCTGTGCCCCCTATACTACTGACTTAAGAAGTTTTGTAACTATGTTCAGTATTTTTGCGGCAATGTTCAGAAATTTTTGTGACAATGTTCAGAATTTTTGTGGCAATGTTGAGTATTTTTGTGGCAATGCTGAGTATTTTTGTGGCAATGTTCTGTATTTTTCACAAAGCTTGAGTATATTTGTGGCAATGTTAATTATTTTTGTGGCAATGTTAATTATTTTTGTGGGAATGTTCAGTATTTTTGTGACAATGTTCAGTATTTTTGTGGCAATGTTCAGAATTTTTGTGGCAATGTTTGTATCGTTGTGGCAATGTTCAGTACTTTTGTGGCCATTTTCAATGTTTCAAGGCTTCAGCTTTTCACACAGTTTCAGTATTTTCTTTTTACAAAGTTTCAGAAAATTTTCAAAACTTTCAGTATTTTTGCCTGTTGTTTACCACACAATTTTTTTCATTATGAAACCACTTTTTCTTGTTATTTTTTTGTACTAATGCTTGTTTTCCCTTCTTTTAATCAGTTCTTTTTTCTTCCATTTCTTTTCACTGTACAGAGAACTCTGCTGTGACTGACAGTGGTATGCACAGCACTCACCTGCCCTGTAGATCCCCATTCAGCAAGTCCTGTCTCCTCTCTCTGCACAGTCTTCAGCTGTCTGCATGTGCCAACCCTGTGACCACACAATAAATACTTTAGTCACTGACAATGCAAAACACACACACACATGCAAAATGCAAAATTCAGCTCAGATTCCTGCATGTAGAAAGACTCTTAATTTGAAGACTAAATGAACACCACACTCACATGTGAACATGTAATTAAATAAACACAACTCTCAAATAACACAATTGGTAATATAAACTCCCTGACTGGCTATTTGTGTAAGTTAGTAAAAACACCGTCAACAAAAAGGGAGTGACAGTGGATTGGTGACATGCTCTTAGGTGAGGAGAAAATAGCTGGCCTTCTGGCAATGAATATGTAGAAACACCAGCTACATCACTACATGGATGAAACACACACACACACACACAAACACACACACACAAACACACACACACACACACACACACACACACACACACAAACACACACACACACACACACACACAAACGCACACACACACAGGCAGCTTCAAATCGTCTTCACAAGGGTTTTTCCTCTGGAGTTCACGTTAGTGCTGACTTCACTGCCCCCAAAATTCCTTAGGATGACACTATAAACCAAAGTCCCATGTGCAAAAGCACACAGAATATCTTGTGCACACATTAAAATGTGTTCTGCTTTTTGGAAGAGAATGCCATTGTGCGCTGGAGGGAACAAATGGCAAAGTTTACTCAACTGCATATGCGTGGGGACTTGATGTAAAAAAAAAAAAAAAAAAAAAAAAAGCTCACAAGTGTTTATTTTATTATCCTCACAATATAAAAAATAATAACTCACACAAAGAAAGAACCACACACACATAAATACACAACCTTTTCACTGTAATATACATCAAAGTGAAATGAAATTCACCCGAATAATTTATCTGAGCCTGTTAATTCATTTCCATCTTTCTTTAAATGGGTTCTGCTGCTTTTAAGATAAGATGTTTTCCCAGAAGGGAGCATCCTAAATTTCATGCAGAGAGCTCTGCTGTGACTGACAGTGGTATACACAACACTCACCTGCCCTGTAGATCCCCATTCAGCAAGTCCTGTCACCTCTCTCTGTGCACAGTCTTCAGCTGTCTGCATGTGCCAACCCTGTGACCAAACAATAAACACTTTAGTCACTGATAATGCAGCACACACACACATACACACACTTACATGCAAAAGAAAAATTCCTGTCATGTTCCTGCATGTAGATAAACTCTAATTTGAAGACTAAATGAATACCGCACACAATGTGCATTTTTTTAATGTAACTAAATAAATACCACAATCACCTGTCTATACTTAACTAAATGAACACCACACTCACCTTTATATACTAACTAAATAAATATCACACCCACATAACACACTCAGTAACCCCCCCCCCCCCCCTTTACTGTGTGCTCATTCATGTTGGTTAGTAAAAACACCACCAACAAAAAGAGAGTGACAGTGAATTGGTGACATGCTTTTAGGTGGGCAGAAAATAGCCAGCCTGTGACCTTCTCACCTTTCATCTTCTAGTCACAGTAAAGACAAACACATAATAAAATAAACACACACACACACACACACACAGAGTGCACTTAACTTGTGATGAAGATGGCAGCGTCCTGTCCTGATCCCTTCAGTCTTGGCTCATATTGGCCTGTAACACACAGCAGTGAACATGTAGAATCAACAGCTACCTCACTACATGGATAAAACACATACGCACACACACAGAAAAAGAAACATGCACACATAAACACACAAACTTTTTCATTGTAATGTCCATCAAAGTGAGGTGGAATCCAATAAGGAGTTTTATCTAAGCCTTTCAAATGTTTCACATCTTTCTTTAACTCACTCGGGACGGCCAATTATCTCCCTTGCTTTGCTTTATGGATGGCCCATTTGTAATGGTTCATAAAAACTCACACAAATACAAAACACATAGAAAGAAAACAAAATTTTCCGAACATATGAATAACATGCTGGGTTAGTACATATCAAAAGATTGAAGCTCTCACTTTAATATTTAAATTTTGACAAGCATGAAGAAAATACTCCAAACTTTATACTCTGTGTCACTACTCCATGTCCCCTACTCTCTGCAACTGCAAACAATGAGTTTGGAACACACAGAATCAACTAATAATGCTTTGCATTTGACCTTGGATAGGCTCACAAAGCTATGTTAAGCTGCACTAGTTATTTTATCAATGCAGCCACCACGTAAAAAAATCTGCAAACAGCAAATCCACTATAGCTCACAGCCATCAAAAACCGTTGCTTTACACTGATCTGCTATTGCAGAAAGCCATCCTCTGCGAGTTAAATATTTGGCACTGCTCTCAAGATGAAAAGCTTTCCCTGGGAAGTACAGCCCAAATCTTTTGCAGAGAACTTTGCTGTGACTGACAGTGGTATACACAGCACTCACCTGCATGTAGATCCCCATTTAGCAAGTCCTGTCTCCTCTCTCTCCACAGTCTTCAGCTGTCTGCATGTGTCAACCCTGTGACCATATAATGAACACTTTAGTCATCAACAATGCAGCACACACACACACACATTAAAAAAAACCTCAAATGTTCCCACATGCAGAAAGATGTTACTTTGAAGACTAAATGAACACCACACTTAGATATGCATACCTTACAAAATGCACTCAATACTCAAATAACACACTCACTAGTGCCCCCCCCCCCCCCCCCCCCCCCTTCCCCAGTGGCCATTTGTGTTGTTTAGTAAAAACATGACCAACAAAAAGGGAGTGACAATGGATCGGTGGCATGCTTTTAAGTGGGAAGAAAATAGCCAGCCTCTGACATTGATCTTTCAGTATCACACACACACACACACACACACACACACACACACACACACACACACACACACACACACACACACACACACACACACACACAGAGTGCACTTAACTTGTGATGGAGATGGCAGCCTCCTGTCCTGATCCCTTCAGTCTTGGTTTACTAGTCCTGTAACACACAGCAGTGAACATGTAGAAACAACAGCTACCTCACTACATAGATGAAGCTCCCCCCTCTTCTCCCGCCCCACTCACACATACACTGTACTTAAAAGTATTTCGGATAACACTATAAACCAGTGTCCCATGTGCAAATGCATGCAGAATATCTTGCACATACATTAAAACCCATTCGATTTGGTTTGGAAGAGTAGCCTATTGTGTACCGGTCTGAATGGATGACAAAATATACAGAAACTGCATACACACAATAAAATGAAAATAAATCAACAAAACAAATACTTACATGTAACACAGAAAGGAACAGATGTGGATGATGCCTAAATATACAAATCTCCACCCCCACCCCTCCCCTCCTCCCAAGACACAGAAATGTACAGACTGAATACTTACTGCAGAAAAAAATGGCACCACCAGTCCTCAGCTATCTGGGAACATCAACTCTGTAACACACAAACAGAATATATAGATACCATCTATACACTCCCCCCCCACCCCAAAATGAGCCTGAATGTACAAAGTGAATGCTTACCATAGAAAAAAAGATGGTTCTACCAGTCCTTGATCATCATGGAACACCAACCCTGTAACACACAAACAAAATGATTGAAGATACCATCTATACCCCCCCTCCCCCCAATATCCAAACCCGAAATGTACAAACTGAGTACTTACCACATAAAAAAGATGGCACTACCAGTCTTTGGTCATCATGGAACACCAACCCTGTAACACATAAACAGACATATAGATACCATTTATACACCTGCCCCCCCCCCCCCCCCCCCCCCCCCCCCCCCCCCCTGCAAAATGTACAAACTGAACACTTACTTACCAACTGCAGACAGATGGCATCACCAGTCCTTGATCATCGTGGAACACCAGCCCTGTAAGCACAAACAGAAATAAATATACATAACAGCTGTGGAGAAATGCATGGGCTTCAGCACAGAAGATGACAAATGCACAGAAGATGACAACCCCTCTGCCCCCCACCCCACACACATACACGCACAGAGTAATTACCTTTGCCAGAGTCTTGACTGTCTTCCTCCCAGTCCTGTCCTCCACTGTCTCCACACACCAACCTTGCAACTTACAGAATCAACATGTACATACACAATGTTCCTAAACAACATTTGCAGGATATCCCCTCCCCCCCCCCCACCTCCAAAGATATCCTCAGCCTCTCAATGTAATGTAAAAAAGTCTCTTTTTTGTACAACATGATTTGTACAAATATGTGTAACCTCACACACCTCTCAGACTCTGGCCCCCAACTGTCCCTTCCCATTGTCTTCACATGTCTTGAGATTCACCAAACCTGTGACATCAAAGCACACAAAATGAATACACAAAACCAACCCACTCAAAGATAAACACAAAAGGAAAACATTTTTATGAAAAAGTGAACATGTACAAATAAACACACAAAAATGAACAAACAAAAATAAACATGCAAAAAATACCACATAAAAAATAAACACAAAACAAACACACCAAGATAAACACACCAAAAGAAACAAAAAATAAGCACAGAAAAATAATCACACAAAAAGGACTACACAAAAATAAACAAACTAAAGATGAAACTGGCGAAAAAAAGGAAACACCAAAGTAAATTACTTTTAAAATGTGATTTAAAAAGATCTTTGTAAAACAGAGCTACCTTCTCCTTTTACTCCCTCACTCAGACACTAACACACACACACACACACACACACACACACACACACACACACACACACACAACACACACACACACACCAGAGTACTTACCAAACAAAAATGTGCAAGCCCTCTTATTGTCTGATTGCTTTGGTGTAGGAACACTGGAAATGAAAAAGAAATCATCAGTACAATGTCATGTCACTTCCCCCCCCCCTCCGCCCACCTAACACCCCTTGCCTCCATGCCCCCCCCCCCCCCCCCCCCCCAAACACATACACAGAGTAATTACTTCTGCAAGAGTCCTGACTGTCTTCCTCCCAGTCCTGTCCTCCACTGTTTCCACACACCAACCTTGCAACTTACAGAATCAACATGGATGTACACAATGTTCCACAACATTTGCAGGATATCACCCCCCCCCCCCCACTCACCCACCCACAAAGATATCTTCAGCCTTTCAATGTATTGTAAAAAAAAAAAAGTCTCTCTCTTTTTTTTTGTTTTTTGTTTTTGTTTTAGTACAACATGATTTTTACAAATATGTCTAACCTCACACACCTCTCAGAGGCAGACTCTGGCCTCCAACTGTCCCTTCCCATTGTCTTCACATGTCTTGAAATTCACCAAACCTGTGACATCAAAACACACTAAATGAATACACAAAACCAACCCACTGACAGATAAATACAAAAGGAAACCAACACTTTTAAAAAAGTGAACATGTAAAAATAAACACACAAAAGTCAACATACAAAGATGAAGTTGCCCAAAAAAATTCACATAAAAAATTAAACACAAAAAGACAACAAAATAAACACATAAAAAATAATCAAACAAAAAGGAACACACAAAATAAATAAACCAAAGATGGAACTGGCAAAAAAAAAAGGAAACACCAAAATAAATTACTTGTAAAATATCTGTTTAAAATATTTTTGTAAAACAGAGCTACCTTCTCCTTTTACTCTCTCACTCAGTCACTAACACACACACACACACACACACACACACACACACACACACACACACACACACACACACACACACACACACACACACACAGAGTACTTACAAAACAAAACTGTGCAAGCCTTCTTATTGACTGGGTGCTTTGGTGTAGGAAC
>CM060344.1:2466027-2501027 GCA_030674155.1 Stramonita haemastoma
TTTGTAGTACTACTATTAAACCAGTCAGTCAGGCAGTATGGCTGTGACTTTGGGGGAACAAAGGCCAAATTCAGCAACATCTTTAACGTCACATGTCAAACAGAGTTTGGCTTTTTCTGTTCTTCACTTTTTCAAACAGACATTTTCTTCAAGAGGGATATTTTTGACGACTAGGGGAGCTAGTCCATTATATTTCACTACGATATACAGCTTTTATCAACATGTTTTAGACTGTGGCCAGCTTAGCTGGAAGAAGGAAAACCAACACTGGTTAAAGGACTGTCCAGTTTGGCTTTGTCAGGGGAATCTTGTGTAATGATGGGTAGGCCAGGCATGGCTGAGACTACATACTTTTCATGGAAAAAGAAAATGAAGCAGCTGAAGAAAATCAAGAAGACCACTTTAGCTTGCAAACTTCCCACTGACAGATGATGATGGTTGTCACTAGGAAAGAATGATTATCATGATGATGATAGTTGTCACTAGGTGATTATCACCAGAAACATAGAGAAGGGGCCTGGAGTGAACAGGTGTAGGCATGGTTTCCAACTCTGATCAGAAAACAAATCCCTTAATGAAGAGGCCAACAAAGAGAAAATCAAAGCCAACGAAAAGAAAATCAAATGTGTGTGTGTGTGTGTGTGTGTGTGTGTGTGTGTGTGTGTGTGTGTGTGTGTGTGTGTGTGTGTGTGTGTGTGTGTGTGTGTGTGTGTGTGTGTGTGTGTGAATACATATATGCACACGAGTGTACAAGTCTTCGTTGCAGTATGCACAAATGTTCTTGGCGAGAAATGAAAGTCTCATCCAATGTTTTCCTGCAAATACACAATTTTACCTGAAAAAAATGCATCTTTCTGTTCAAAGCATATTGCTGACCAAAAACAAAACCCTGGTGATAAACCTCCACCTCCAAAGACCCTCCAGCACCACAGGATCACCCCCTCAGAACTATCAAACGACGACCCCCCTCAAGGCATGCAAGTCCATCCCCCCACCTCCCCTTAAGTTTCTGTGTGTGTGTGTGTGTGTGTGTGTGTGTGTGTGTGTGTGTGTGTGTGTGTGTGTGTGTGTGTGTGTGCGTGCATTCGGGTAGTGTGTGTATGCTTGTGCATGTTTTGTGTGTACACAAACATGACCCCCAAACATTTTCCCTGGAGCCTCTGGCCAGGCGCCATTTTCTTAAGAGCACGACAGGAGCTTTCTCGAGCCTGAGAGTTGGTAAGCTTGCGGTACTTGCTCTCTTTTAGTGCTCTTGCTTGACGTTTCTGACCATTACATATGGGAAGAGGACAAGCTTTTCAGCTCGGACTTCTCAGCCACCCACATCACTACTGTGGGGCGTGCCCTCATCATGGGGTGAGTAGGTGGTGGTGTGAGGGTGGGGATAGGTGGGTATGTGTGCATGCATGCATGCCTGCATATGTTTGTGTCTGTGTGAATGTGTGTGGATGTGTGTGTGTTCTGAAAAGGATTTTCATGCCTTGAGTGAAGGTGTTATGAATCTCCATTTAATAACCCCGAAAGAAATGAATCATGAGTTGCTTTGGGTGTAAGGGAGCGTGGCTTACCACAGGGGGTTCACTGCTGACAAATGTGTCTCTTCAACACTGGGTTCTGAACATGAATTTTGAAGTCTAGCAAAGAAAAAATGTATTCCCAAGGTTGATCTCTTTCCATCTCTCTCTTTGAGGGTAGGATTTTTTTATTTTATAAAATCACCCTGCCTGATCTTTTACCACCAATAAATAAAATTTAGTTCATCTTTATCTCTCTCTTAATGTCTTCCGCATCCATAATTCCCACCATAAGTGCTTATATATGCATATATATGCGTTTGCATACGTGTGTGTGTTTACATGGAAAGGGGTGTTTGGGGGTGGGGGGGGGGGAAAGAGGTTTTATAAACTGGTAAGTTTATGCATACATGACTACTGAAATCCATGTGTTGACATTCTCTTCAGACTGATATGTGGATGAAACAAGATGATGATACACAAGAGAGCTAATCAGATCAGAAACCAATCAAAGAAGGATCCAATGATATGCATCCACTGAAACTTACTCACAAATATCACAGTAAACAAACACTTAAACCTTGTAAAACATCTTCTGACTTTCAGAAAACTGGGAAAGTGTAATGACTTAGAGAAACTGGGAACTAACATATGATTGAATTAAAGAAGACTGGGAAATGCCTCAGGAAAACTGGGAGATGTGTAGTGACCTAGAGAAAAGCCAGTCCAAATCTTTTAAGGAAATACTGAGCAAAGCTTGGCAGAAAAGGACTAGTCCCTGCACTGTAAAGTGACAGAAGGCAGCAGAGAAAATGAAACACAACAGTCTAACACTGAGCAAGCATGCAGTCTGATCCCTGTTTGGCTTCCCGGTTAAACAAGATTTACTGGGGGGGGGGGGGGGGGGGGGGGGGGGGGGGCATGTTTTTCTACATTTACAATACTACATGTTATAGTCATATTCAAATTTAGAATGCTGCATAATATTATATTGTCTGCAGTTAAAACACTACAGTCATATACATTCAAGATTGAAGTATTGGCTAATCACAATAAAAAAATGTATCTTACTTCATTTCCATACAATTAAATTAAGTGTTACAGTTGTGTATATATGATAAGATACAATCGTGTATCTGGAGTCAGGTGGCACAGTGAGTGTGTATATGTGTGTGTGTGTGTGTGTGTGTGTGTGTGTGTGTGTGTGTGTGTGTGTGGTGTGTGTGTGTGTGTGTGTGTGGTGTGTTGTGTGTGTGTTGTCCCATAGACCAGCCTGTATCTCAGAAAAAGCAACATCAAAACTACTATTTCTTAAATGAAGAAGAAAAAGAAATCAAGCTACAAGCCAATGAACAGCCATTTGGATGGCTTTTTCCAGCCTTACTCAGTCATCTCCTGAACCTGAACATGAGTTAAACAGCCCCTCTGCCAATGTCCATTGGAGGTCAATTCAACAACTCTGTAATCTTTAACATCTGAAGACTGGCATCATGACCAAAGCTTACTAAGACACAGCCTTGCATTTTACAGAGTATCTTTATTAAAAAAAAACAAAAAAAAAAACCCCTTAACATTCAACAACATACCTGTCAAAATGTCTTGCTGAGTGTGGTGTTGTGTGTGTGGGTGTGTTGTGTGTGTGTGTGTGTGTGGGTGTTTGTGTTGTGTGTGTGTGTGTGTGTGTGCATGTGTGTGCATCATGCATGCATGCATGCAGCATGCTTCTCTCTGTGTTGTCTCTCGCGTTGGGTTTTTTCTTTAAAAATTTTTCCTTCATTTATTTTTTCGTCAGTCCCTGATTTTTTGCTAGCTAAAAACTCACGACAGAGCTAACAGCTGGGGCCAATGTCCTGCAACTGCTAGAGAGAATTTCTGGTTCATTTCTGGACAGTCATGTTACTGAACAGTGCCCAGCCTGACCACACCCTGAAAAGTCATGAACGCTTTATAATAATAAAAAAGAAGAGATATATATATATATATGCAAGAAATATAATGAAGTATTCAAAACCAGTACTATCTTCAAGGCAACTGAATATTTAATCTATTCAAAAAACGATTTTGAAGAACATGTATCTGACAGTTCAAAAGCATTTGAATCAAGACGCTAACAAACAGAAACCTTTATGTCTACAACAATCTCAATCAGCTTGATTCCAAAAAAGAAAGCCTGTCAGATTCTACAGCTGATCCAGGGGTTGGGCCTCACAAGAATGAAAAACAACAACAACAAAAACCAAAGGGCACAAGGGGCGGGTTAGTCAGTGGGCGTCGAGTTTTAGCTGTTCTCAAAATGAAGAGGATTATGGGGGATGATAAAGAATTGAACAGAGGAGAGGGGGGAACTATGGCCACAACACCCCCGAATTTTTGCAACCCAGCTGTACTGACCTTGGTAATAAAACCCACTGACCTCTCAACCCAGACTGTAGTGACAAATTTGGATAATTATAAAAACACTGACCTCAACCCCCGACTGCACTGACATTGGATATTAAACACTGACCTCTCAACCCAGGGCTGCAATGACAAGGATAATAACACACTGACCTCTCAACCCAGACTGGGTTCTGACTTGGATAATACCCCCACTGAACCTCAACCAGACTGTACGAGGACAGAAGAAATCCTGACTATCAGTAAATTATCATTTCATTGCTCACACAGACTGTGAACAGTTATACTGAGGAATAAAGGAATCCTTTAAAAGGGAAAAAGGCCAAAGGGTGGGAGGTGGGGAAGGTTGTACAACAACAGTACAAAGAAACAAAATGTACACAACTGATTTTTAACAGGTATATAGCTCGCTCGCTCTTGCTCTCTCTCCCTACTCTCACACATACACATGCACATGTAGTGATCTACTCACACACGCACGCACGCACACACACACACATTCACACACACATGCACACAAACACACATCTACACACACATACACACACGCATGTACACATACACACATACACACACATACACACACATACATACACACACATACACACACATACATACACAAACATGCATACACACACATACATACACACACATACATGCATACACACACACATACACACGCATACACATACACACACATACACACACACACACACTATGCATATACACCACCAACACCAACTCCACTCCCCCAAAAGTCCCTAGAAGGAGACTATAAACTGAAATAATGTGCACAAAACGCATGCAGAACATCTTGCACACATGTCAAAACCTGTTCCAATTTTCAGAAGAGTAGGCCATTGTGTGCCAGTAGGAACAGATGATAAAATTTACAAAACTGCATACACACAGGGACTGAATGTTAAAAGAGCACATCAGTGCTTACTCCATTATCCTTGAACTAAAAAAATAGCACAAAAATGTTTAAAAAACAACCAAAAAACATACGGACAACAGACACACTGAGCACTTCAAAACGTGGTTAATCCACTGGCTAACCTACCACTACCTGAACTGAAGTCACAATGTTAACACAAAAGTATCATCAACTGAAAAGAGGGAATGAGAAAAAGGAATCCCAAACCAATCTATTCTGGCCTGAACAAGGGGCTTTCAGAAAACTCACAACTTCACTTATCAGCCCACTGCACATTCCCGCCTCTTACACTTCTTTTTTTGCTGTGACGCTTTTCAAGCTTTCTTCTGCTGGCTCTTTGGGTGGAATAGCAAAAACTTGTCCCCATGCCATGTCTGGTGCTGGATTCCTGCCTATTGCAGCTACTGCTTCCTCAGTGAGTCTCTGAAGCTTTTCCTGGGAATGCAGCAGTGACATTTGCCCTGTTTCAGGTGGCCAAAGAAGACAGCTTTGGTTTTTCCTGTGTCCTCCATCCTTACTCCATCTTCAGCCCAACCAAGTTACTGCCACAATACTATGGACTCCAGACCAGGTAGGTTGGCTCTGTGAAGAATTTCTTCATTGCTGACATTATCTTGCCACTGGACACCAAGAATGGAAGGAAGGCAGTGTTGATGGAAGCGCTCCAACAGCTTGATCAGCTGATGACTGTACAGGACCCAGGGTTCTGAACCATACAACAGGGCAGGGCCACCACAGCTCTGTGTCCTTGGGTTTTTGCTGACAGGCAGAGGGATTGGTTCTGCCATACATTTTTATACGTATAGACAGCACACACACACACACACACACACACACACACACACACACACACACACACACACACACACACATACACACACACACTTAAGAACACACACACAAATACATACACATAAATACACACACAAATGCAAACACACTAACACACATAACAACACTAAAACACACAAAAATACAAACACACAAAGCACACACACACACAAAGCACACACACCAAGTACACACACACAAAGCACACACACAAAAACACAAATACACAAACAAATGCACACACACTAACACACACATACTAACACTCAAACACATAAAAATACAAACACACAAAACACACACACACACATAAAGCACAAACTCATACACACAAAGGACACACACACACACACACACACACACACACACACACACACACACACACAATTACACACACAAATACACACATACAAATACACACACACAAATGCACACATACTAACACATATACCAACACTCAAACACACAAAAATACAAACACACACACACAAAGCACACACACAAACACACACAAATGCACACATACAAATACACACACACAAATGCACACATACTAACACACATACCAACACTCAAACACACAAAAATACACACACACAAAAGCACACACACACCACACACATACACACACACAGAGCACAAACTCATACACACAAAGGACACACACACACACACACACACACACACACACAACACACACACACACACACACACACACACACACACACAAGGGTTGTGATAGCTTGGTTATTCACATGCAAGAGAATATTTGATTCTAGAGTTAAACTTCAGTGCCAGTTCAACTGCACTTTAAGTCCATTGGTGAGACTATATACTGAGGTCCAATGTGTGAACGCACACAGAACACCTTGTGCACACATTGAAATGTGTTCCACGTTTTGAAAGAGTAGGCCATTGTGTGCCAGCGGGAATGGATGACAAAATTTACAAAACTGCATACACACAGGAACTGGATGTAAAAAGGCACAGGAGTGCATATTCAATTATTCTCAAAATTAACATTTCAAAAAAGGAATACCACACACACCAGGAGAGACAGACAGAAGTTTCAACTGACCCCAAATTACACATACTTTGCCACATGCCTGTACTGGCCTGGTGGCACAGCAGTGACTTTCAGTGCAGCCAGTGTCACTGACTGACTGAGCTGGCCTTTCTGTGGCTGTCTGTCCGTCCATCCTGCAAACACAAGCACATGGTGGAAAAAAAAAACCTTATGGGAAAAAAAGCAACAAACCAATTCAATGCACTGAATGTCGATAACACCATCACCAATTAACAGTTTAACAAACCATAATAAATCATAACAACTTGGTAAATGGAACTGAAAAAAATTTCAAGCAATATTCATTACTATGGAAAAAGAGCAGCAACAATAGGAAAAATACACAGGACAAATATCTAAAAATAAGGAAATTATGCATAACACTTAAAGGAAAACAATGGCATAGTAAATTACATCACAAACACACACACACACACACACACACACACACAAACACACACACATGCACAACATCAACATCAACATGCTAAGGGAAAGAATATACTTTCTATATACATATTAATTATTACACTTTCTTTTTTAAATAAAAGAGGAACTAGTCTGATTGATGAGAGAGAGAGAGAGAGAGAGAGAGAGAGAGAGAGAGAGAGACAGAGACAGAGACAGAGACAGAGAGAAGACAGACAGACAACAGACAGACAGAGAGACAGAGACAGAGACAGAGAGAGACAGAGACAGAGAGAGATCAAATTATTTTATTTGGAGGATAATGAGTAAGCACTCATGCGATTTTTTACATGCAGTCCCTGCTCCTCCAAAAACAACATGATAATAAGAAGATAAATCCAATACAGACAGACTTGAGAGCAGAAAAAGAGAGAGAGAGAGAGAGAGAGAGAGAGAGAGAGAGAGAGAGAGAGAGAGAGAGAGGAGAGAGAGAGAGAGTGAGAGAGAGAGAGAGAGAGAGAGAGAGAGAGGAGAGAGAGAGAGAGAGAGAGAGAGAGAGAGAGAGAGATCTCAGTGCTCAATTCCAGGATTTAAAAAAGGGAGACTTTCAGACACAGAGCCCTTGAAATGATAAAAAGGAGGGGGGGGGGTTGATTGTCTCCCTTCCTCTAGCCAACCTACACATGTGTACAAAAGAGATTTTGCTGCATTATTAATTTGACTTCTGATCTTCATACAACTGGCCCCCTTAAAAATGCTGATGCCTTCCTAAATAGGAGCTATGTGCTGGTACATAATATAGATCTAGGCCTTATATAATTTTTTTAAATAGTTGGGATCAAATACAATCACAACAACAATCCGTACCTTACCATAACCAGACAACTGTTCTATGGAAATAGCCAGTACACAATAAGAAGCACTCATTCTTGACAAGATGAAGAAGTAACACTCCTTTGTAACTGCAACATTTAAACTCTGACCCTCTGTTACTATCAGGGTTGTTGCCTTTTGTTAATTCCTTCTCAATAATCTCCAAACTTACACATATTCCGCCATGTTGTTTTTATTGTAGTGATAAAAGGAAAATAGTGGTTGGTCAAAACCTTAAGCTTCTTGGCCAATTGAAAAGTTCGACAGAAAACGGTGTTTGGGGTGTGTCTATTTGAGATTATCTGCACTGCAGCCCTATTTTATTAATTTATTTTTTTTATACCACTTTATGTGACAGCAAATTTCTCTGCATGAAATTCGGGCTGCTCTCCCTGGGAGAGCGCCTGGCCACAGGTGTAGTGCCTACCCATTATATTTTTCCCCCTCAGGGATGGTGTCTAAACACAACACCTGTGCACATGCTAGTTTTTCTTTTATAATTTCGTCATCGCTCCTACCGGCACAGGATGGCCTGCACTTCCAAATGGCAGAACGGGATTTTAACGTGTGTAAGGTGTTCTGCGTGCATTGGCATATGGGACCTCAGTTTATAATCTCATCCGAATGACTTTGTCATTCAGTTTCAATTTTTTTGTCAAACTGGGAAGAAAGGGCGAGCTGGGTACAAACCCAGAAACTCATGATTTACATATTGGCAGGCGAATGTCTTAGCCATCTTGCCACCTACCTAATTAGATAAAGTAGCTTTTCTGGGCTGTGTTCATTTTTGTGAATGTGTGTGTGTGTGTGTGTGTGTGTGTGTGTGTGTGTGTGTGTGTGTGTGTGTGTGTGTGTGTGTGTGTGTGTGTGTGTTCTAATCCTTATGGGGTCTAGGTGGCAAAATGTGCAATCTAGCAATTGCTAGTATGTAATCAACACTGACTCCTTTATCCACCAAATTGTAATATGAATAATTTTTCAAAATTTGTATTTGAAAAAACAACTAAAAAAGAGCAAAGTTATTTATTTATTCATACATTCTTTTATATTGAAGTTAATGCAATAAGCATTCATGTGCTTTTTATATCCAGTCTCGATGTGTTTGCAGTTGTGTAAATTTTGTCATCTGTTTCCATCAGCACACAATGGCTTACTCTTTCAAAAGGGGAAACAGGATTTAACATGTGTGTGTGTATGTGTGTATGTGTGTGTGTGTGTGTGTGTTCATGTCATTGAAAACCAAGAGAAAACAAAAAAAACCCACATCACACACCTAACTCCCCCATGGGACTCCTGGGGATTGCTTGTAAAGCAAGCATTACAAGAATAGGGCCCCTGCCCACCAGCCAGGCATGTCGTAAGGTGGCCCCACTCCCCCAGGTAGGGGGTTGGACACAGGGCTAACAACCCTGTTCTGTATAAAAAAAAAAGTTTGTTACAGAAACAGCAACAACGAAATTCAACACTACTGGGTGCCACGAGCTTCCAGAGTCATCGAAAGATACTTGTATGAATGACAGTGGTGAAAGCCAAGAGGAAGCCACTGACAGGAAGATGGAAGTCTTGAGTGCCAAAACCAAGACCAGAATAGGATTCTGGAATGTTAGAACGATGTATGAGACAGGAAAACTGGTGTAAGTTACAACAGAAATGAAACACAATAACCTACACATCCTAGGAGTCAGCGAGAGCCAATGGACAGGATCAGGCAGATACAAAACCAACACAGGAGAGACAGTGCTGTACAGCAGCAGAAGGGACAACCAGCGCTGTGAAGGAGTAGCCATCATCATGAAGAAAGGAATAGAGAAGTGCCTGATGGAGTGGAAACCTATCAACAACAGGTTGATGAAGATAAGAATGAAGGGTAGACACATTAACACCGCCATCATCCAGTGCTAAGCACCAACTAACAACAGTGCAGAAGAAGACAAAGAAGAATTCTATGCACAGCTACAAGCAGAACTGGAAGATATCCCAAGCCATGACATGAAGATTGTAATGGGCGACCTGAACGCAAAAGTTCGAAATAACAACATAGGCCAAGAAAGAGCCATGGGAAAGGAAGGGTGTGGCACCATGAATGACAACGGAGAGAGACTGGTGGAACTCTGCATGGCAAACAACCTCATTCTTGGAGGGACACTGTTTACACACCCTGAAATCCACAAGCTTATCTGGTGTTCCCCAATGGAAGAGACAAGAACCAGATCAACCACCTGATGATCGATGGGATATGGAGGAGATCGCTGCTAGATGTAAGAGTAAAGAGGGGAGCTGATGTTGGCAGTGACCACCACCTTGTCACTGCCATCCTCAAAATAAAGCTGAGGAAAAATATATCTAGGAAACTGAGACAACAACAGTTTGATATGGAGAAGCTGCGTAACACGAAAGCAAAGAGTGCTTTCATCCTTCAGCTGAAAAACAAGTTCTAAGCACTGGTGGATGCTGAAAATTACACACAACCAGACATGACTGGTAATAACATAATGTGGAAACAAGTCAAAACAGCCTACACACAAGCCAGTGAAACTTGCTTAGGACAGAGACAGAAGAAGAGGAAAAAGTGGATCACAACAGACACCTGGCAGGCCATTGAGAACAGGAGAGAACTGAAGAAGAAAATTTTGGAAACCAAGTCCAAGTAGATGAGAGAGAGGTACAAACAACAGTATAGAGAGGCAGACCAAACTGTGAAGAAGATGGCAAGAGCAGACAAACGAGCCTACTTGGATGATATTGCAAGCCAAGCAGAAGAGGCTGCTGCCAAAGGAGAACAAGGACAGGTGTTTAAGATCACCAAAATTGTCAGTGGCAAATACAGGGGAAACACCAAGATGCCGATCGTAAAGAAACAGGGCTGACTCCTTACCACAGAAGCAGAAAAAGATGCTAGATGGGAAGAAAATTTCAATGAAGTTCTCAACAGACACCAGCAACTGAAGAAGCAGATTTACAAGACCCTGATGCCGACCTTAGTGTTAACACCACTACACCAGAGAAGAAAGAAATTATAACAGCCATCAGATCTCTCAAGAACGGAAAAGCCCTGGCCAGGACAACCTAACTGCAGAGCTATTCAAAGCAGACAGTTTGCAGCCAAGGTTCTACAACCACTCTTTACAGCTATAGTGTCAGGTGGGTGGGCATAGGTGGATCTCGCAAGCGGGGATCATCATGCTTGGCTCGCCTAGGTGAGTTCCTGGCTGGCCTGTCCTGGGAGCCACTGCGCCCTCCTCTACTGGTAAAATGTAGCCCAGTACTACCTGTCGCATTTGGGGGGATGGGACTTGTTAGCCCAGTAAGGAAACTCAACTAGGAGAAGGAAAACTCTGACCCCAAACCTCCACTGCCTTGTGGATTGCCCATTGGGGAGAAAGGCTTCAGGAGTAAACCCTGAGGAAAAATCCGGAGATGGTCGGCTACTGACTTCAGTAACATTTCGGCAACTCCTGCGACACAGCTGGTGCCAAACTGTATCAGCTTCTGCTGTTCCTTTGGATCCATCATCAGTGTGGAGAGGGGGTTCTGCTATCTGGGCAACAGCTCGTCCTCCATGCTATCCTGCCCAGGCTTGCGTCCTGGAGAGGTCACTCCAGCCTCGCCTCACAGCAAGGACACAACACGGGAAGCAGCAGTTACCGGTTATAAGCTGCAATACTCGACTGGCATAGAGCGTGGCACCAGGGGTTGCTTCCGATGGTGGGAGAAATCCTAGGATTTCACTGGACAGCTACCGCCCGCCTCAAGCTGGGCAGCCCCCAGCTAATAAGGTGTTGTCCCACCACAGTCTGTCTTCCTCAATGGGTGCTTGGGGATTAGGATCAAACTGACAAGCAGACTGTAAGACTCGCACCAGGCAAAAATACAAGAACCATGAGAAACAGGTGCCCAGTCCTAAAACTGGGAAGCTGGAACGTCCGAACATTGTCATCCGGACTGTCCCAAGACCTCCAAGGCATCAGTGATGCAAGAAAGTCAGCCGTCATCAACGAGCTGCTGAGACTGAGGGTGGACATAGCTGCTCTGCAAGAGACCCACCTTGCAGACACTGGAACCCTCAAGGAGAAAGACTTCACTTTCTTCTGGCACGGGAAGAGCATGGAGGACCGAAGAGAGCATGGAGTGGGATTTGCTGTCAGGAAAACCCTACTGAAGTTGAACCAGGAGACAAGGGATCCGAATGCCTGATGACAGTCCGTCTCCACACCTCCGAGGGCTTTGTCACTCTTGTCAGCGCCTATGCTCACACCCTTACATCCACTGCAGAAGCAAAGGATGAGTTTTATGCCAACATCAGCAACCTCATAAAGAAAATACCCCCTAAGGAACATGTCATCATCCTGGGAGACTTTAATGCTCAAGTGGGTGCCGATCATGACGCATGGCCTTCATGCCTTGGACACTTTGGAGTTGGCAAGATTAATGAAAATGGGCAGCGCCTGCTGGAGTTCTGCTCCTACAACGGCATCTGCATGACCAACTCCTACTTCCAGACCAAGCCACAACACAAGGTGTCATGGCGCCATCCCCGCTCAAAGCATTGGCATCAGCTGGATATGATCCTGATCCGACGTACCAACATCAAGTCTGGGCTCATCACCCGCACATACCACAGTGCAGACTGTGACACTGACCACTCTCTTGTCTGCTGCAAGATCAGGCTTCATCCAAAGAAACTCCAGAGCTTCAAACAGAAAGGCAAACCTCGCATCAATACCACCAGCATGCATCTTCCAGAGAATGTCAAAGAATTTGCCAAGTCTCTCAAAGAAGCTCTGTCTGATGAACACCAGTACTGCTCAACCTCTAAGAAATGGAACCACCTCCGGGAAGCCATTCAGAAAACAGCCTTTGCAACCTTTGGGAAAAAGATCTCCAAAAACATTGACTGGTTTGATGCCAAGTCTAGCGAGCTGTCCCCCGTCATTGATGCAAAGCGTGCTGCCCTTGCCAAATACAAGCGCTCCCCTAGTGAGAAATCCCTGCAAGCACTCAGAGCAGCCAGAAACAAAGTACAACAAACTGCAAGACGTTGTGCCAATGAATACTGGCAACAGCTCAGTGCCTCCATTCAGTCTGCAGCTGCCTCAGACAACACCAGAGGAATGTACGAAGGCATCAAGACAGCTCTAGGGCCAACACAGAGCAAAACTGCCCCACTCAAGACCTCCAATGGGGAGGTGATCACCAACAAGAGCAGACAGATGGGCAGGTGGGTGGAGCATTACTCTGAGCTCTACTCTAGAGAGAACACAGTCTCCAACTCAGCCCTCGATGCCATTCAGCCTCTGCCCATAATGGAGGAACTAGATACTGAACCAACCCTTGCTGATCTCCGCAAAGCAATTGACAGCTTAGCTAGTGGCAAAGCACCTGGCACTGATGGCATTCCACCTGACCTCATCAAAAGCTGTAAAGACACCTTACTACAGCCCCTTCACAACGTCCTATGCCAGTGTTGGAGGGAGGGAGCTGTGCCGCAAGACATGAGAGATGCCAAGATCGTCACTCTCTACAAGAATAAAGGCAACAGGAGTGATTGTAACAACTACAAAGGCATATCTCTCCTGAGCATCGTAGGAAAACTCTTCGCTTGTGTCATGCTTGTGCGCCTCCAGAAACTTGCTGAGCGTGTCTACCCCTAGTCACAATGCGGCTTCTGAGCTGAACGCTCCATGGTGGACATGATATTCTCCCTATGCCAGCTTCAGGAGAAATGCAGAGAACAACACAAACCCCTCTACATAGCCTTCATAGACCTGACCAAGGCCTTTGACCTAGTCAGCATGGAAGCCTTCAACATCCTTCCAAAAATTGGTTGCCCCCCAAAACTCCAGTCTCATCAGATCCTTTCATGATGACATGAAGGCAACAATCCAGTATGAGGGCAGCATGTCCAACCCATTTGGCATCAAGAGAGGAGTCAAGCAAGGCTGTGTCCTTGCTCCCACCCTCTTTGGCATCTTCTTTGCCCTGCTCCTAAAGCACGCTTTTGGAACTAAACAGAGGGTGTATACCTACGCACAAGATCCAGCGGTCGACTATTCAACATGGCTCGGTTGAAAGCAAAAACAAAAGTGATGGAGAAAACAATTAGGGACATGCATTTTGCTGATGATGCTGCTGTCACTTCTCACACTGAGCAAGAACTCCAATGCCTCATGGACAGGTTCTCCCAGGCCTGCAAAGACTTTGGCCTGACAATCAGCCTGAAAAAGACCAATGCGCTGAGCCAGGATGTAGTAACTACACCAGCCATCTACATCGATGACTACCAGCTCAATATCGTACACCAGTTCACATACCTGGGATCCACCATCAGTGACAACCTATCCCTTGATGCCGAGATCAACAAGCGCATCGGCAAGGCTGCTACGACCTCAGGACCCCTCACTACCCACGTCTGGGAGAACCCAAAGCTGACAATTTCCACCAAAATGGCAGTGTACAATGCCTGCATCATCAGTACTTTCCTATATGGCAGTGAAACATGGACAACATACTCCAAACAGGAGCACAAACTGAACAGCTTCCACCTGCGCTCTCTCCGTCGCATCCTTGGCATCCACTGGAGTGACAAAGTTACCAACGCTGAGGTCCTCGAGGTTGCAGGTCTTCCCACCATGTACACACTCCTCAGACAACGCAGACTCAGATGGCTCGGTCACATGCGAAGGATGAAGGATGGACGCATTCCTAAAGATCTCCTCTATGGTGAACTTGCCTCCGGCAAGAGAAGCATTGGCCACCCCCAACTGCACTACAAAGACATCTGCAAGCGTGACATGAAAGCCCTGGACATCAACCTAGAGAACTGGGAGGAGGTAGCGGCTGACCACAGCAAATGGCACAGTGTTCTCCACAAACAGCTGAAGTGTGGTGAAGAAAAGATCCACACCGCAGCAAACGAAAAGAGAGCCAAGCGGAAGGCATGTGCTCCAGCCACCTCAACAAGCCACATCTGCATCAGATGCAACAGAGACTGCCACTCCTGCATCGGACTGACCAGCCACAGCCGGCGTTGTCGCTGAACAAATGACTTGTCTTTTGGCGCGAATTCCATAGTCGACACCGACTGACGGAGGCCTACTTTACAGCTATATGGGAGGAGAAACAGCTACCAGAAGACTGGACAAAAGGAGTCATCGTGAAGATCCCAAAGAAAGGAGCCCTGAGCAACTGTAACAATTGGAGAGGAATTACTCTGCTATCTGTTCCCAGCAAGATCCTAGCAAAAATAATAATTGAACGAATCTCAGAAGCAGTGGACCAACAACTCAGAAAAGAACAGGCAGGTTTTTGACCAGGAAGAGGATGCACAGATCAGATCTTTACCCTGCGCAACATCATTGAACAGTGCACGGAATGGCAGAGACAGCTGTACATCAACTTTGTAGACTTTGACAAAAGCTTTTGACAGCATACATCAAAAAAGTTTATGGTGCATACTCTGAGCATATGGAATACCAAAGGAGATTGTCCAAGTCATTAAGAGCTTCTACAAAAACTTCACATGCAGAGTAGGAAACAGTGAAACCAGCTTCAGTGTAAAGACTGGCGTCAGACAAGGCTGCCCCATGTCGGCACTGCTCTTCAACCTGACAATCGACTGGGTGATGAGACAGACAACAGCTGACCAGCCGCGGGGCATCAGATGGACCCCATTCACAACACTTGAGGACCTAGTTTTTGCTGACGATCTGGCACTGCTCTCACACACCCACCATCATATCCAGGAGAAGACATCCCATCTCAACACTTTTGCCCAACAGGTAGGACTGAAAATCATCCAGAAGAAGACAGAGGTGATGATGCTAAATGTTCAGAATCCCTCTCCTATCACAGTAAATGGAGATCTGCCAACAACTGAAGAGTTCACATACCTCGGGAGTACTGTCAGGCATGATGGTGGAGCAAGCAGTGACATCAAAAACCACATCAACAAAGCCAGAACTGCTTACAGAAATCTGAACAATGTGTGGAAGTCATCCCAATACAGCACAAAGACCAAATTAAGACTGAATCAGAGCTGTGTACTTTCCACCCTCCTGTATGGCTCGGAATGCTGGAGGATGACTGAGAGTGACATTAACAAACTGTCTACATTCCACACGAAGAATCTCAGGAGAATACTGCGCATCTTCTGGCCTGAGACCATCTCCAACCAAGAACTCCTGGCCTGCTGCAACCAAAAAAATATAGATACTATCATTATACAAAGACAATGGATATGGATAGGACACATAAGCCAATGGGAACAAGGGGCATTGCTCGAACAGCCCTCCACTGGACACCAGAGGGAAAACGCAGGCAAGGACGACCCAAAAACACCAGGTGTTGGACAATAGAAACAGAGCTGAAGACCCTCCAACACTCCTGGGGAACCATTCTGAAACTATCCCAAGACAGGCAGGAGTGGAGAACCTTTGATGCTGCCCTACATGCCAAGAAAGCATAAAAAGGCTTTGGATGGATTGGACACACCTAACCACTGAATTTTGAAGCAATCACCCAAAATATACCCAGAAATGACTATGACCATGTAATGATATGATCCAGATTTTACCACTAAAATGCTAAAGCACAAAGTGTATTGACTTGTTCAGAATACTAAGTAAAGAGAGGAAACAAGATGACTAACCTTGTAGACACTTATTACTCAGGCCTGTGGTCTTTGAGGCAAAGGCCAGAGGTTGAGCATGTGTACACCCTGCTACTACACATGCAGGTCATGGAAACAAGTATTTTAGTTTCTGTTTTATGGTTGTTTTTTAGATGCAACTGGTCCAATGCCTTTGTGAAAATTTGTCTTCAAATGTTTATCACATTACAAACATACTTACATTACAAGTGTTTAATTTTGTCAGTAAATTGAATAAGATACAGAACATCTTAGGGCAAAGCAGATTTGAGTGTTTGTGTTTGTGTTCTAAGGAAACAAGTACTTCAGTTTCTGTCCAATGATTGTTTCTAGATGCACCTGAGGGACTTCTATTTAGAAAAAAAGGTCTTCAAATATTTATCACATGATCAAAGACTTATATTACAATGTTTAGCTTTGTCAACTAGTTGATAAAAATACAAAACATCTTAGTACAAAGCAGATTTGACTGTTTGTGGGAGAGACACAGAAAAGGCTTGAACTGAGCAAGTTTGTCAGAAGGAAAGGCAGTACAGTGTAGGCAATATAACGCCACCTTATGGTACACATAGTGATAATAAAAAGTATACAAACCCCTCCCCCCTCCAAAAAAATAAGGCAGGTTTTTTTTCCAAAAGACATGACAAAACAGGCCAATTTCAGTCCAAACCTTTCTTTTGCACTGTAACAGAGCCCACAGCACCAAGAGAGTGTGATATTGTATGCATACACACTTCACCTGCAGTTTTTGATATGCCTGGCAGGGGAAATGTGGTGACACCACAGCTCTGAAAAGGCCTGAATCAAGCAAGTTTGTCAGAAGGAAAGCCGGTACAATGTAAGCAATACAGCAACACCTTACAACACCCATATCAATAATAAAAAATTGATTATTACAACATCCCCCTCTCAAAAAATAAGGCAGGTTTTCCAAAAGATGTGACAAAACAGGCCGGTTTGAGTCCCGTCCTACCCCACTTGTTGCAGAGTAACAAAGCCCAAGGCACCAAGTGTGAGTTGTGAATGCATACAATACCCTACACTCTTGGTGCTCAGGCTCTGTTACTTTGCAAAAAGGGGGGTAGGACAGGACTAAAACTGGCCCATTTTGTAACATATTTTGGCAAAACGCGCCTTATTTTTTGGGAGGAGGATGTTGTGATAATTATCAATCTATTTATCTATCTATTTATCTATTTATCTATCTACCTATCTATCTATCTATCTTTCTAAATATCTTACTATCTATCTTTCTATCTATCTATATATCTGTAGAAAGTTCGCCACACTCACAGCCATCGACAATGATGTGGACACACTAGCCAGCAACATCAAAGAAGTGCTAACGACAGCAGCAGAAGAAACATTAGGCAGAAGCAGAACAAAGAAACAACACTGGGTGACAAATGAGGTTCTTGACCTCTGCGACAAAAGAAGAGAACTTAAGAAACAAAAGTTCACAAGTCAAGAAGCCAACAACAAGTACATGGATAGTCACAAAGAAGTGAGAAAAAAGATGATAGAAGCCAAAGAAGCGTGGATAGAAGACCAATGCAACAACATTGAAGCTGGAATGGCCAAGGGAAACAGCAAAACAGCTTACGACACCTTGAAAGCACTAGCTAAAACCACACAGCCTAAAGCCTCTGTCATTGAAGACAAAGAAGGAAATCTTTTAACGAAAAACAATACCATCCTCCAACACTGGACAGAATACTGTGAGGGATTGTATAACTACCCACTATGCCAAGATACCAACATAGTTTCTGACAAACCCCCTGAACACCAAGATAAAGACCCACCAATAATAAGGTGTGAAGTAGACACAGCTATTAAACAATTGAAGAAGGGAAAGTCCCCTGGAATCGATAACATCCCAGATGAACTCCTAAAAAATGGAGGGAATGAAACAGCAAGGCGATTCACAGAACATTGTCATAAAATCCACGACACCAAAGAATGGCCAAAAGAATGGACACAGTTTCTTGTAATACCCCTGCCAAAGAAAGGAAACCTTAAGCAATGCCAGAACTACAGAACCATCAGTCTTATAAGTCATCCTAGCAAGATCATGCTGCAGGTAGTCCTCAATAGACTGAAAAACCAAGCGGAAAAACTCCTGGCAGAAGAACAAGCGGGCTTTAGACCAAAACGCAGCACAATGGAACAAATTTTCAATCTGAGAATTCTGATAGAGAAGCATCTCCAACACGAAAAAGACTTGTACCACAATTTCATAGACTTCAAAAAGGCCTTTGACAGGGTATGGCATGATGGCCTCTGGCAAGTACTCAGGCACTTCAACTTTAACAACTGCCTAATTGAAGTCATCAAGGCTCTTTACGAGAATGCAAGAAGTGCAGTTTTCATGAACAATCATGTGGGCGAGTTCTTCAAGACCACAGTTGGGGTCCGCCAGGGCTGCCTTCTCTCACCTGTACTCTTCAACCTCTTCCTCGAAAACATCATGACAAAGACACTGCAAAACCACCCCACTTCCATCTCCATTGGTGGAAGACCCTTTTGCAACCTCAGATTTGCAGATGACATTGACCTCATGGGCAGCAGCAAACAAGAACTGCAAATCCCCACAGACAGTCTAACAGATCGAGTGAGCGCATACGGCATGGAGGTCAGTACAGAGAAATCAAAGATCATGGTCAACAACGCAAGTGATGACATCACGGAAATAAAGATGAATGGAAAAAAACTGGAAGAGGTGAGCCAATTCAAATACTTAGGCTCCATCCTAACAAAAGATGGCACATCAAACAATGAAGTAAAAGCTCGCATTGCAATAGCAACATCTGCTCTAGTCAGACTTGAGAGGATCATTAGAAGCAACAACATCAGCTTCTGCACCAAATACCACCTCTACAAATCCCTCGTGATATCTATCCTCCTATATGGTTGTGAATCATGGACTCTGACAGCAGAGTTAGAGAGGAGAATCCAAGCATTTGAGAACAAGTGCCACAGGAGACTCCTCAAAATATCATACAAAGAACACAAGACCAATAACTATGTGAAAGAAGAAATCAAAAAGTGTGTGGGCCCCCAAGAGCCTTTGCTCTCCACCATAAAGAGGAGAAAGCTGATGTGGTTTGGTCACACCACAAGACACAACACCCTAGCAAAAACCATCCTGCACGGAACAGTCAAGGGCAAGAGAACAAGAGGCCGCCAAAAGAAATCATGGGTTGACAACATCAAAGACTGGACCACCCAACCCCTGCAACACCTTCTACTAGCCACACAGGATTGTGAAGCATGGAAAAAGATCTCCGTTGCGTCTTCTCTCATGTCCCCCCTATGACTGACTGATATATCTGTCCCATAGCCTGGTGACTATGAGGACACCTCTGAAGACTTGATAACCATTTACCTCCATTCCTCTCTTTGTTTTGTCTTTCTCAAAATTGTGTTGAGTTCTAGGCCTGTCCATTCTCTGGTGTTATCCTTCACTTTCTTCCTTGGTCTGCCTTTTTTCTTCTTCCTTTGGCAGTGCCTGCAGTGTTGTTTTTGCAAGTCCTTTTGATCTTGTGACATGCCCCTACCAATTAAATTTGGGCTGCTGTCGAAGATGCCAAGGAGTCCCCTGAAGCATCTCATCTCTACCACATGTACTATTTTCTCCAAATCAGCAGTCGGGGTCCACGAATGCTAGGTATGCAGGAATATGGATATGATATGCCACACATATCAAGAAATACATGTGAAGTGTGTATGTATACAACACTACTTTCTTGGCGCTGTGTGCTCTGCTATTGTGCCAAATGTGGGGTTTGACTGCACTCAAGTTATCCTGTTTTAGCACATCTTTTGGAAAAAACAGCCTTAATCTTCTGGAGGGGGGTGTTGTAAAAATTATCATTATGATTATTAATATGAGTACCGCAAGGTTTTGTTATATTACCTATACTGTAACCATTTCTTCCCACAAACTTGCTAGATTCAAGATGGAGACTCTCTCTATGTCTCTGTCTCTGTCTCTCTCTCAACCAATCTCAATCCTGTGAACCTTATCTAAGCCACTCGAAAAATATCTTAAACACCAAACTGCTCATAACTTTTTAAATGCAAATCAAAGTGGATTCAGAAAAAATCACTCATGCCATACTATACTCACAAATCTTATAAAACAGTGGCATAAAAACATCAAGAATGATATGTTTACTGGAACCATATTTGTTGATTTTGCTAAGGCTTTCAATACAATTGATCATGCTCTCTTATTAAGAAAATTGCAGATGCATGGTTTACACCCAGAATCAGTTGAACTTATACCCTCCTTCCTTAGAAATAGAAGACAAGTAGTTTACCAGGACCTTCTTGCATGCACTTTTATGCTGATTAACTATGGTGTTCCACAGAAATCTGTCCTAGTTCCCATTCTCTTTTCAGTTTATGTAAATGACTTGCCTATAAGTGTATCAAATAAGTGTGATTTGTTTGCTGATGACACCACAATTCACAATAAAGCTAAAGATGCCAGTGTTGTATACACTGAATTCCAAAAAGGTATTGATAACCTTATTAGATGGTTTGAAATTAATCACATGGCTCTCCACCCTAAAAAGTCGGAATTCATGCTAGTTACAACAAGGCAAAAAAGACAAAATATAAAATCTCAACTACCAGATATTAAAGTCTATCTCAAACGTTTAGAAGAAGTGGATTCTCATAAACTGCTTGGTTTAACTATTGATAATCATCTGTCTTGGTCAAGTCATGCTTCAATTCTGTCTAAGAAGCTAGCCCCCCCAAATTTTCAGCTAAACAGAATAAAACATTTGCTAGAACAACATACCTGGAAGTTATTTTTTTCATGCTTACATACAACCAGATATAGATTATGCCTCTACCTTTTGGGACTTAGCTAGTGAAAATTGCCTTAATCGACTAGAGAGTTTATATAGACGTTCATTAAAAAATTATTTTCACACACACACAAAAACACACACACACACACACACTTAGGCAGGGTGATAGAGATGGGGGTGGGTGTTGAAGGGTATGCACTGATGATGAAGGAGGGAAGACTTTAGGCAGGAAGTCAGTGTCTTGGAGGCTGCAGTCAGCATTTTTAGCAGACTTGGCTTCAAAATGCCCTCTACATTTCAGTGGTCAGACTTTTCTCAAATTCATTTTTTTCATACTAGTATATATATATATATATATATATATATATATATATATATATATATATATATATATATACAATATATTATATATATTATATATATACAAAGAGAGAGAGTCAGACTGAATGGAGTCTTAATCATCAAAATACAACAGATGTTCTGTGCATTGCACACAAGATCTCAGTTTATAGACTCATCCCATGGACTTGGGGGGGGGGGGGGGGGGGGGGGGGGGGGGGGAGGGAGTGGAGTCAACACTGATGTTATCTCCAGGTAAAACATCCCTTTGAACACGGGCATATATATATATATATATATATATATATATATATATATATATATATATATATGTGTGTGTGTGTGTGTGTGTGTGTGTGTGTGTGTGTGTGTGTGTGTGTGTGTGTGTGTGTGTGTGTGTGTGACTAATACACGATGACACACACCAAGGTTTTGGCTTGTATATTCCTTTGTGTGTTTGTGATTTATTGTAGTTATTTATTTCTATTTGTTTATTCCTTTTATATCAGAGATAATGGATTAATCACTTGTGGGCTTACTTTACATCCAGTCCCTGTGTATATTCAGTTTTGTAATCTTAATCTTCCCTTCCCACCTGCATGCAATGGCCTTCTCTTGTGTGTGTGTGTGTGTGGGGGGGGGGGGTGTGTGGGGGTGTGGGTGTGGGTGTGTGGGTGTGTTTTTTTGTATGTGTGTGTATAAATAACTTTTTTCAGGTATTTTATGGATGTGAATTAAATGTTGATGTTTTTAAATGTCTATAAGCCATCTTATCTGTGTAATTTAATGTCTGTACTTTTAGATGGCTGTATTTTATTCATTCTATGTGTAGGGATTAAATGTGGGTGTCCTTAGATGGCTGTATTTTAGCCATATTATTTGTGTGGTTCACATAATTGGTATTTTTTGTCACTGTATTTTACTAATTTTATTTGTGTGGTTTACATGTGAATATTTTTCATGGCTGTATTTTGGCCATTTCATTTATGTCGATTAAATGTGTGTCTTTTTTTTTTAAATGGTCGTATTTTAATCAATTTAGTGGCTTATTTACGTGTCAGTATTTTTTAGATGGTTGTATTATAATCATTTTGTTTGTTTTATTTACATATTGGAATTTTCTATGGCTGTATTTTGGCAATTTTATTTAGTGTGGATTAAATGTTTGTTTTCTGTATGGATGTAATTTAATCATTTTAGTTTTGTTTTTTTAGGGCTGTATTTTAATCATTTTATCTGTGTGATTTACATGGGATTATTTTTACATGCCTATATTTTAGTCTTTTTAGTTGTGTGGATGAAGTGCCATAATATTTAGAGGACTGTATTTTAGCACTGTAAACTGTGAGTTTCTGGGTTATACACAGTCATACCCTTTCTTCCTAGTTTGAGGAAAAAATCAAACTGAATGTCAAAGTCAATTGGTTGAGACAATAAACCAGGCCCTGTGTGCAAACGCATACAGAACATCTTGTGCACATGTTAAAACACTGTTCTGCCTTTTGAAGAGCAGGCCATTGTGTGCCCATTGTGTGCCTGTAGGAGTGGATGACAAAATTAAAAAAAAAACCCAGCATATACACAGGTGTTGTGTTTAGACACCATCCCTGAAGAAAAATTGGGGAGTTGGAGTCCCAGGGCAGCTCAGGGCTGTATATGGCAATATTCTGGTGGCTCTTGGGACTATACTGGAACCATTCCTATCAGTCATTGCCTTCCCAATGGATCATTCCAGTGGCGTGGAGAGGGGGGGTCTGCTGCATGGGTAACAGCTTGCCCTCCATACTTACTTACCCAGGTTTTGGCTCTAAAGACTAGAGGGCAACTCCATAGTCTTCGAGACTGATGGGTGCTTACTACTATTTTAGCTCTTGTTTCTGTGTGGATTACATCTATAATTGTAGGTTACTAAATTTTAGTCTTTTCATGTGTGTGGATTATGTTGGTATTTTTGGATGGCTGTACTGTAGTCAGTCTATGTAATATCTTGTGTTTTTAGGCGACTGTATTTTGTTCTTATTTGTGTAAATTACCTGTGTATTACATGTCAGCTGGTTGTATTTTTTAAAGTCATTTTATTTGTGCAGATTACAGGTTTGTTATTTTATATTTTGTCAGTCTGTTTGTTTGGAATAATTGTCTGCGTTTTTAGATGACTATATTTTAGCCATTTTATGTGTGGATTATGTGCCTGTGGTTTTAGATGGCTGTATTTTAATCATTTTATCTGTGCTGTGGTTCATGTATTGGCATTTTTAGATGGTTGTATTTTAGGCATTTTACCTGTGTGGATTATGAGTGTGTGTTTTTCAATGGCTGTATTTTAGCCCTTGTGTTTGTGTGGTTAAAATGTTTTTAGATTACTGAATTAAATTAAACCATTTTATATGTGAAGATAACAGGCCAGTATTTTTAGATGGCAATATTTTAGCCATTTTATATATGTGGATTACATGTTTGTTTTTCAATGAATGTATTTAAGGTATTTTAAAAGTCTAAACTGTTTTATGATGACTGTATTTTAGTCATTTTATTAGTCTGAACTATATGTTTCTAGTTGACTGTATTTGTTATTTCATCTGTGTGATTTACATGTCTGCAGTTTTAAGTAGCTGTATTTTTAGTCGTTTTATGTTTGTGAAATAAAGGTGTACATTTTTTAGTGGCTATATTTTAGCCATTTTTTGTGTGGATTAGATGTTGTTTTTAGATGGCTGTATTTTAGACATTTGATCTGTGTGCTTTAAATGTTATTTATATATGGGTGTATTTGTCATTTTATTTGTGTGGATTACATGTCAGTATTTTAAATGTCTGTATTTTAGCTATTTATGCATATTAAAGGTCTGTGTTTTTAGAAGGATGTATTTTAGTAATTTTGTTACGGTGAATTAAATGTCAGTATTTTAAAGTGACTTTTAACCATCTTATCTGTGTGGATTACATGCGGGCATATTTCAAGGACTATGTTTTAGCCATTTTATTGGTGTGGATAACCTCTTTATTTTTAGACAATATACTTGTTCTATTTATGTGAATTCAATGCCTGGGTTTTTAGCTGGCTGTAATTTAGCTAATTTACCTATGTGGATTACATGTTAGTGCTTTTACACAACTGTATTGTCACCATTTTATTAGTTTCAACTATGTGCTTTTACATAACTATTTGTTATTTCATCTGTGATATTTACATACCTGTAGTTTTAGACAGCTATATTTTAGCCATTGTATCTGTGCAGTTTATATGTTGGTATTTTTAGACGACTGTAGTTTAGTTATTTTATGAATTTTTAGATGACACTATTTCAAATTATACATTTTTAGACAAGCATATTTTGGTCATTTGATGTATTTCAGATGAATGTATTTTAGCCGTTTTATGGTTGTTGTTTTTTTAGACCACTTTAGTCATATGTATTTTTAAAATTCTAGTCTTTTTAAGTACTTTTTAGATGACTTTGAAATTCATTTTATGTGGTGGTTCTTTTTTAGATGGCTGTAGTTTTTGATTTTTTTTTTGGTTTTTAGACAACTATTTTAGTCACTTTATGTAGTTTTAGATGATGTATTTTAGCCTATGTATTTCAGTCAATATGTTTTAGGCAAGCATATTTTTGTAATTTTGTATATATCAGATTACTGTAGTTTTGTCCTTTTATGTATTTCTTTTTGAAGACCACTTTAGTAATTTTATGTATTTAAAATTTTTTAGTCATTTCATGTATCAAATTTTTTTTTTCAGTAATTTTATGGGGTTTATTTTATTTTATTTTATATAATTCATTTTATCTTTTTTAAGATGGCAGTTGTTTAGTCATTTTGAATTGGCTTTTTATTTTTCAATGACTGTATTCTAGTCATTTTAAGTATTTTTAGATGACTTTTTAAAATTCATTTTGTGGTGTTTTTTTTTTTTAGATGGATGTAGTTTAGTCATTTTGATTTTGTTTTTTAGATGACTGTATTTTAGTCATTTCCTTTTTAGATGGCTGTAGTTTAGTTATTTTGAATTGGTTTTTTTTTTTTGTTTTTATATGACTGTATTAGTCATTTCAAGTAGTCATAGATATCCGTATTTTAGCCGTGTATTTTAGACCATATTTCAGTCAATGTATGTTTTAGGCAAGTGTCTTATTGTCATTTTATGTAAATCAGATCACTGTAGTTTAGTCATGTTATATTGCTTTTTAAAGATCACTTTAATCATTTTATGTATTTAATTTTTTTTAGTGATTTTATGCAGTTTTTTTTATAATAGATATTTTAAAATTCATTTCATGTTTTTTTAAATGACTGTTTGGTCATTTCGAATTGGCTTCTTGTTTTTCAATGACTGCATTTTAGTTGTCCTATGTATTTTAGATGAATATATTCAAGTCATTCTATGTATTTTTAAAGAACTGTATTTTAGCCTATGTATTTTTAAATGACTGTATTTCAGCCATTTTTATCTTAGTTTAGCTATTTTCTTGTATTTTAGATGACTGTATTTTATAGTTTTATGTATTTTTAGATGACTGTATTTTAGTCATTTTATGTTTGGTTTGTTGTTTTAACCATTCTATATATTTTTGGATAGCTGTGTTTTGTAATTTCAGACTGTATTTGAGTCATTTTATGTATTTTTAGATCATTTTTTTTATTTTATGTATTTTTAGATCATTTTTTTATATAATCATTTTATATGTGGTGTAATCATTTTATGTATTTTTAGATGTCTGTTTGGTTTTATTTAGTCATTTGATGTATTTTCAGATGACTGTATCTTAGTAGTTTTATCTGTATCATTTGTATGTTAGTATTTTTAGATGGCTGTATTGTAGCCATTTTATCTGTGTGGATTACATGTCAGTGTTTTACATGACATGCCTCCCCAAAGTCAAAATGTGGCTACCATCATGGTCAGCAAAAATGGTCATATACAAAAATCTCACCATGGGTGAATAAACCTCAGATCTCTAGATGTGGAAGCAGAGAAGAAGATGACAAGAGTTTACTATTTTCTCTCGTTCTTACTCATACACACCCACACCTACACATACATCTCACACAGGCACATGCGCCTCAGAAAATCAACACAATCAGACATGTGTGCATGAACCCCCCTCTGAAGCTCACAAACAAAGCTGGGGGAATGGTTGTGGTTGCAATGACATTTTTTTTTATTTCAGCAGTCTCTTCTTCTACCTCCAAAGATGATGCCTGTTGCAAGATGTGTGGCCATGGTTTGATGCGATGATGTGTTGCAAGATGTGTGGCCGTGGTTTGATGCGATGATGTGTTGCAAGATGTGTGGCTGTGGTTTGATACACACTTGTGCTGCCCACCGCCACTTCCATCATGGACAGACACCATCTGCACACAGCAACATCAGTGACACATCAGTCACCACATAACACATAGCATCAGTGACACACCAGTCAGCACATAACACACAGCATCAGTGACACATGGGTAAAATCATAACACATTAGTTAGCACATAACGCATCAAACAGCACATACCCAGACCTGTGCCTCCTATACTACTGACTTCAGAATTTTTGTGAAAATGTTTAGAATTTTTGTGGCACTATTCAGAATTTCTGTGACAATGTTCAGTATTTTTGTAACAATGTTCAGTATTTTTTCACAAAGCATGGGTATATTTGTGGCAATGTTCATTATTTTTGTGGAAATGTTCAGTATTTTTGTGACAGTGTGCAGTATTTTTGTGACAAATGTTGAGATTTTTTTTAAATAGCAAAAGCCATCTTAATGTTCAGAAAATTTGTGGCAATGTTCAGAATTTTTGTGGCGATGTTGAGTGTCTTTGTGACAATGTTCAGTGTTTTTGTGGCAATTTTCAGTATGTTTCAAAGCTTCAGATTTTTTTTCGCACAGTTTCAGTATTTTCTTTTTACAAAGTTTCAGAAATTTTTCAAAAGTTTCAGTATTTTTCACAGTTTCAGTATTTTTGCCTGTTGTTTACCACACAATATTTCATTAGGAAACCACTTTTTTTCTTGTGTAATTTTTGCATTAATGCTTGTTTCCCCCTATTTTTTTTTAATCAGTTCTTTTTTTCTTCCATCTCTTTTCATTGTACAAATAACTCTGCTGTAACTGACAGTGGTATGCACAAGACTCACCTGCCCTGTAGATCCCCATTCAGCAAGTCCTGTCTCCTCTCTCTGCACAGGTTT
This sequence comes from Stramonita haemastoma, assembly GCA_030674155.1. NCBI lineage: Eukaryota > Metazoa > Mollusca > Gastropoda > Neogastropoda > Muricidae > Stramonita > Stramonita haemastoma. Next base: position 2,494,047 of record CM060344.1, read on the forward strand.
CAGCTGTCTGCATGTGCCAACCCTGCAACCACACAATAAACACTTTAGTCAATGACAATGCCGCACACACACACACACACATGCAAGAGATAAAATTCCTCTCATCTTCTTGCATGCAGAAAGACTCCAGTTTGAAGACTAAATGAGTATTGCACTCAATGTGCTTATCTAACTAAATAAGCACCACACTCACCTGTCTATACTAAACTAAACAAACTAAATAAACACCACACTTATTTGTTTATACTTAACTAAATAAATATCACACCCACATAAAACACCCAGTAACCCATCCCCCCTTTACCAATGCTCAGTCATGTTGCTTAGTAAAAACACCAACAAAAAGAGAGTGACAGTGAATTGGTAACATGCTTTTAGGTGGGCCGAAAATATCTAACCCCTGACCTTCTCACCTTGCAACTTCTAGTCACAGTAACGACAAACACAAAATAACAACACACACACACACACACACACACACACACACACACACACACACACACACACACACAGTGCACTTAACTTGTGATCAAGATGGCAGCCTCCTGTCCTGATCCCTTCAGTCTTGGATCATATTAGCCTGTAACACACAGCAGTGAACATGTAGAAACAACAGCTACCTCACAACATGGATGAAGCACACTCTCCCCCCCCCCCCCCACACACAGAGAAAAAGAAACATGCACACATAAACTTTTTCATTGTAATGTACATCAAAGTGAGGTGGAATCCAATAAGGAGTTTTATCGAAGCCTTTTAAATGTTTCACGTCTTTCTACAACTCACTCGGGACGGGCAATTACCTCCCTTGCTTTGCTTTATGGACAGCCCATTTGCAATGGTTGTCAAAAACTCATACAAATGCAAAACACACAGAAAGAAAACAAAATTTTCAGAACATATGAATAAAATGCTGGGTTAGCACATATCAAAAGATGGAAGCTCTCACGTTAATATTTTAAATTTTTACAAGGATGAAGAAAATACTCCAAATTTTGTACTCATTGTCACTATTCTATGTCCACTACTCTCTGCAACTGCAAACAATGAGTTTGGAACACACAGAATCAACTAACAATGCTTTGCATTTGACCTTGGATAGGCTCACAAAGCTATGTTAAGCTGCACTAGTCATAGTATCAATGCGGCAGCCACATGAAAAATCTGCAAACAGTAAATCCACTAAAGCAGAAGGCATCCCAAACCGTTGCTTTACACTGATCTGCTCTAGCAGACAGCCATCCTCTGAGAGTTAAATAGTTAGCACTGCTCTAGAGATGAAAAGCTTTCCCTGGGAAGTACAGCCCAAAATCTTTTGCAGAGAACCCTGCTGTGACTGACAATTATATGCACAGCACTCACCTGCCCTGTAGATCCCATTTAGCAAGTCCTCTCTCCTCTCTCTCTGCACAGTCTTCAGCTGTCTTCATGTGCCAACCCTGTGACCACACAATAAACATTTTAGTCACTGACAATAAAGCACACACTCATACACACACACAGAAATAGACACAGACATATAGATACACACCCAATCAAAAATACAAAAACCCTTTTATTTTCCTGCATGCAGAAAGATGCTACTTTGATGACTTAATGAACACCACACTTACATGTGCACACCTTACAAAATGCACACAATACTCAAATAACACACTCACTAGCGCCCCCCCCCCCTCTTCCCCACTGGCTATTTGTGTTGGTTAGTAAAAACATGACCAACAAAAAGTGAGTGACAGAGGATTGATGATGTGCTTTTAAGTGGGAAGAAAATAGCCAGCCTCTGACCTTGATCTTTCAGTGTTGTACACACACACACACACACACACACACACACACACACACACACACACACACACACACACACACACACACAAACACACACAGAGTTCACTTAACTTCTGGTGTGGAGATGGTAGCCTCCTGTCCTGATCCATTCAATTTTGATTCATCAGCACTGTAAACACACAGCAATGAACATGTAGAAACAACAGCTACCTCACTACATGGATGAAACGCCCCCCCCCCCCCCCCCCCACTTACACAGTACTTGAAAATCTTTCAGATGACACTATAAACCAGTGTCCCATGTGCAAATGTATGCAGAATATCTTGCACATAAATTAAAACCTATTCCCTTTTTGGAAGAGTAGGCCATTGTGTGCCAGTCTGAATGGATGACAAAATATACACAAACTGCATACACACAATAAAATGAAAATAAATCACGAAAAAAAACCCTTACATGTAACACAGAAAGGAACAGATGTAGATGATGCCTAAATACATGAACCCCCTCCCAAGACAGAAATGTCCAGACTGAATACTTATTGCAGAAAAAAATAGCACCATCAGTCCTCAGCTATATGGGAATATCAACTTTGTAACACACAAACAGAATATATAGATACCCTCTATACACTCCCCCACCCCAAAATAAGCCTGAATGTACAAAGTGAATGCTTACCATAGAAAAAAAGATGGTTCTACCAGTCCTTGATCATCATGGAACACCAACCCTGTAAGCACAAACAAAATAATTAACACTTTCGACCCGGGTACGGATTAATCCGTACCACGCGATCATCTCCCCTGGACAGGGTAAGGATTAATCCGTACCACAGCAGGTACTTTCAGTTTTGCCCTCCCATTCTGTTCTGTTCTCACATGGTCATTTTAGCTTGTTGGCTTTAGCTGCCACGTTAGTCGCACATCGTTCACAACTAATTTGCATATAAATTGATCGTGTTTTTGTTGTGTTTATTGTTGTTTTACAAGTCATATGCTTGTAGCATGGCTTTGGTACATCATACTTTCACTGCTGACGAAGAAACAGAAGTTTTAAACGAGTTATTACGTTGCCGATAAAGATCGTGTTTTGGATAGAGATCGTGAGAGCTTTGAGTCTCGCCATACTAGACTGTGTGCCACTTGAGGAGCGAGATAGGCCAGCTAAAAGGGGTGGGAAGGGGGGGGGGGGGGTGGTGACTGGGGAGGGGCATGGCCTTGGTACTGTGAGTACTGCTACGATAAACACCAACTGTTTACATGAAAATGAACTACAAGCCACCTGGTGAAGTGCTAACATTCTGTACATATGAATAAAGTATTGTAGAAAAGTTCAGGAACTTACTTGGACTAGGGAAGAAATGTTATCTGTATATTCCATGATCGTTATTGTGGCAGTGTCATGTTTACAGTTTAGTGGTTCCCTTTGATTATATTACATTTGATGTGATGCTGGAAGAAAACTTGTATAGTACCTATGTTTGTCCCTGTTTATTTGAGATTCTTGTATAGTTTTGTTGTTGTTGTGTTGTATTTGTTGCATACATTGTGTAAAAATCATAAGCCCATCAGTGGGATCACCACTTAAAATCAGAGCAATTACGTAATTTGACACCATAATTAACATATTCTTTTTTTATGCAGTATAAATTTTTATGCACGCATATAATGGGCAGTCATTTACCCACACAATGCCATAGTTTCATAAGAAATGGGCTTCAAACAAAAAAGATCTGAGGATTTTACTATGATGACTAAGTGCACACAGCACTCAGCTGCTGCAGGGCTGGTCCACAGAGACTGCAGTGCAGCTGCACCTTTGGGGTACAAAGTGTTAAAGATACCATCTATACCAACCCCCCACCCCCCCAATATCCAATCCCGAAATGTACAAACCGAGTGAGTACTTACCACATAAAAAAAGATGGCACCACCAGTCCTTGGTCATCATGGAACACCAACCCTGTAACACATAAACAAAAATATAGATACTATTTATACACCTGCCCCCCCCCCCCTGAAATGTACAAACTGAACACTTACCAACTGCAGAGACAGATGGCATCACCAGTCCTTGGTCATCATGAAACACCAGCCCTGTAACGCACAAACAGAAATAAAGAAACAAAACAGCTGTTGAAAAATGCATGATCTTCAGTACAGGAAATGAAAAAATAAGTGTCAAACCTCTCTCTTTTACAACACATTTCAAAGCTGGAAGTGTTCAACCTCAATACCATGGATCACTGAAGTGGTGCTGTATTTCAGGCAGCTGTCTTGTTTCTCACTGTCTGCTTTTTAAGAACAAGGTTGGACAGTTTTGAGTTGATGTTTCTCATTGTGGCACCTTAAGTATTAATTGTGCGTTTCAAAATGTGATAACTGTTCATGAAATTGTCAAATTGTCTTTTTTTTCTCAAATAACTTTAATTTATTTTTATATTGCAGATGACTGACATGCTAACAGTTAAACACTGACTCCAGGTGTTAAGCACTGTTCTGTGGTGGAGGGTCACATAGAGGGATACTGTTGCACATTTCTTTTTTGTTACGCTTTAAAACAGAAACACACACACACACTCATGCTCAGAGCACTTACCCAAGAGAAATGTGGCAGTCACAGGATTGTTTTTCTTTCAAGGTCTTCAGCTCTCTTGGTACAGCACCCCTGGGAACGCATAAAAACCCCAACAAAACAGAACCCATGAGAGGTGTAGCATCTGTATGTAGACATGTATGTATGGACTTTTACCAACCCCCACCCCTCCAACAACACAGCCAAAAAACCCGACACATTGCAACGCAATACAACATCATATAATGAACTAAATTACAATAACCTGAATTACACTACACAACACCTCACTCCACTCTGCACCTCAACCTACCCCACACCACATCACACTACAATTATCTCAAGAACCTTAACTTTGAAGACAGGCCAGCCTCTGGACCCTATTTCTCTGTCTGTCTGTGGCCGTCTGTCAAAAAGAGAAACACAAAAATGAAAACACAAATGTGAGCTACTTGAAAAATGTTAATAAAATGGTGTTTACAAAGCAGAGTAACTACCTCCTCCTTTCACCAACCCCCCCATCTCCCCTCCCCACACACAACACTTACCCAACAAAAATGTTCCAGCCACCTGATTGTCTGATTGCTTTGGCATAATGACAAAAAAAGCATACCAAAACACACAAAAATAAACATACATAATCAACACATAAAAGCTAACACACAGAACTCATCACAAGAAATGAACACACAAAAATCTTCATAGAAAAAGAAACACACAAAAATAAATATAGGAAAATAAATACACGAAAATGAAAACACAAAAAATAAACACAAAAAAGACACAAAAATAATCACACAAAGATAAACACAAAAAATAAGCACATAAAAATATTCACTCAAAATAATCACACAAAATAACAAAAACACACATATAAACACAAAAAGAAACAAAAAACCCACAAAAATAAAACAAAAAAATATAACACCAAAAGAATTATTCAAAAATAAACACACAAAATCAACACAGAAAACATAAGCACACAAAAATAAACACACAAATATTAACACACAAAATGAACACACAAAAATAACCACAGAAAAATGATCACACAAAATGATCACACAAAAATAACAACATACAAATAATCACATAAAATGATCACATAAAAATAATCATACAAAAAATAAACACACAAAAATTAGCGCACAAAAATAATTATGCAAAAATAAACACACACAAAAACAAATACACAACAAAGATTACACAAAAATGAACACCTGAACAGAAGCACACAAAAATAAACACACAAATATAATAAAGAGAAACTACAAAAATGGAAACAACAAAATAAAATACCTTAAAAGTGCATTTAAAAAAAGACCTATGTAACCAATGTAAAAATTATCTCCCTTCTCCTTTCACTCTCTTTCAAACCCACACTTACATTCACATGCATATCCACACATAAGGAGGGGTTAGCCTGATGGTCAGAGTGATGTGCTCATGATCTGCTGACCCAGGTTTGAATCTTGTTCTAGAAAATTTTTCCACTGGAGTTAACATCAGTGCTGACTCCACTGCCCTAAAAGTTTTTGAATGAGACTATAAACTGAGGTCCCATGTGCAAATGCACACAGAACAACTTGCCCACACGTTGAACTCTTCAGGGGAGTAGGCCATTGTGCTTTGGTTGGAATGGATAACAAAATGTAACAAACAGCATACACATGGGGAATGGATGTAAAAACAAAAAGTACATGAGTGTTTAATCTATTATCCTTGAATTTCTTTTTTTAAAGAAAAATATACAGCACTTACCTAATAAAAATATGCAGCGGTCTGATTGTCTGACTGCCCTGAATAGAAACCCTGGGAACACAACAGAAACCATCATCAGTATAATGTCATGTCGCTCTCCCCCCCCCCCGCCCCCCCCCAACACGCCTCCACCCCCCCAGACACACACACAGAGCAATTACCTTTGCCAGAATCCTGACTGTCTTCCTCCAAGTCCTGTCCTCCACTGTTTCCACACACCAACCTTGCAACTTACAGAATCAACATGTATGTACACAATGTCCACAACAACATTTGCAGGATATCCCCCCCCCCCCCCCCCCCACACCACACACACACACACACCTCCAAAGATATCTTCAGCCTCTCAATGTAATGTAAAAAAGTCTCTCTCTTTTTTTTTTTTTTTTTTTTTTTTTTTAGTACAACATGATTTTTACAAATATGTCTAACCTCACACACCTCTCAGAGGCAGACTCTGGCCTCCAACTGTCCCTTCCCATTGTCTTCACATGTCTTGAGATTCACCAAACCTGAGACATCAAAACACACAAAGTGAACACACAAAACCAACCCTCTCAAAGATAAACACAAAAGGAAAACATTTTTATGAAAAAGTGAACATGTACAAATAAACACACAAAAATGAACAGACAAAAATGAACACACAAAAAATACCACATAAAGAATAAACATATAATAAATACACTAAAATAAACGCATAAAAATAATCACACAAAAAGGAGTACACAAAAATAAATACACCAAAAATGGAACTAGAGAAAAACATAAAAATGGAAACACCAAAGTAAATTACTTTTAAAATGTGATTTAATAAGATTTTTGTAAAACAGAGCTACCTTCTCCTTTTACTCCCT
>CM060344.1:2503527-2516027 GCA_030674155.1 Stramonita haemastoma
GAAGACAGACAGACAGACAGACAGACAGAGACAGAGACAGAGAGAAAGAGAGAGACAGAGAGAGACAGAGAGAGAGAGAGAGACAAAGAGAGAGAGAGACACAGAGAGAGGGTTTACTGGCAGGTGTGACAGAGAAATAGTACAGGGAGATGTGGTTGTAAGAAATGGGAGGAGCTTGATTGACAAGTTGAAAGTGGGTGAGTCACTAGTCTTCCTCCACTGTTCCTCCATTTTTAAAGTGAAATCACAAAAATAAAAAAAACACCAACATAAACAAACATACAAATATGGGAACACAAAAAATGAAGTACTTTTAAAAAGTTTATTAAAAAAAAGATCTATATAAAACAGAACCCCCCCACCCACTCTCTCTCTTTTTCACACAGACGCACACAGAGACACAGAGACACAAACACACGAGAGAGAGAGAGAGAGAGAGAGAGAGAGAGAGAGAGAGAGAGAGAGGAGAGAGAGAGAGAGAGAGAGAGAGATGTTCAGTTACCTTCTATCACCTGTACACAAATCTGTTTTGAAACAGCAATCCTGCAAGCACACACATACAAAATTGTTGATGCCATGTTTTAAGTAATGTCTCCAGCACACTCCATCACAGGCACACACACACACAAAAGTGACACACACACATACACACACAAACACAAAGTGACACACATACACACACACTCACTCACACACACATGCACATGCACAAACACACACACCCTCTCACACATACACAGAACAATTACCTCTGCCAGACTCCTGGCTGTCTTCCTACCAGTTCTGTCCTCCACTGTCTCCACACACCAACCTTGCAACTCACAGAATCAACATGTATTACATGATTTCTACTACATTTGCATCAGTATCCCCCCCCCCCCCCCCCACCACCATCTTCCTCTATCCTCAGATATCTTCAGTTTCATGACATACATGTAAAAATTATATTTTTTTCATGTATTACTCTATTTGAACATATAAATGTATTCTCTCTCTCATGCACACCCCCCCCCCACACACACACACCACACACACACACACACACACACATACACACACACAAACTCACATGGGGGAACAGGCAATGTGACACATATACAGGGAGGTTGCCTGTTTTTCACGGTTATGTCACACTTGCTGATACATGGACAATTGAACAATGACACATGGACAATGGAACACTGACACATGGAACACTGACACATGGACACATGGAACACTGACACATGGAACACTGACACATGGAACACTGACATGGATACTGGAACACCGACGCATGGAACACCGACATGGATACTGGAACACTGACACATGGAACACTGACATGGATACTGGAACACTGACACATGGAACACTGACATGGATACTGGAGCACTGACACATGGAACACTGACATGGATACTGGAACACTGACACATAGAACACTGACATGGATACTGGAACACTGACACATGGAACACTGACACGTGGAACACTGACACATGGAACACTGACACATGGAACACTGACACATGTAACACTGACACATAGACACTGGAACACTGACACATGGAACATTGACACATGGACACAAGATAAGTTTATCTGGTGACACTTATCCGCTGGTGACAGCTCAGGGTATGTGATGTTCCTGATCTTGCTGTAAAACTTTGTGTTGTGGCTTGGAATCTGTTTTCTCCATGTGCTGTCAGGGATCCATGTCTGACATGTGTGGAGGAAGTTGAATGTCCACAGCAGTTCACACCACTCCGTCTGATGTGTCACAGCACTTCACACCCACTCCTGTCTAATGTGTCACAGCAGTTCACACCCACTCCTGTCTGATGTGTCACAGCAGTTCACACCCACTCCTGTCTGATGTGTCACAGCAGTTCACACCCACTCCTGTCTGATGTGTCACAGCAGTTCACACCCACTCCTGTCTGATGTGTCACAGCAGTTCACACCCACTCCTGTCTGATGTGTCACAGCAGTTCACACCCACTCCTGTCTGATGTGTCACAGCAGTTCACACCCACTCCTGTCTAATGTGTCACAGCAGTTCACACACCCACTTCTGTCTGACGTGTCACAGTAGTTCACACCCACTCCTGTCTGATGTGTCACAGCAGTTCACACCCACTCCTGTCTGATGTGTCACAGCAGTTTACACCCACTCCTGTCTAATGTGTCACAGCAGTTCATTTTTGAAGACTTCATTACAACTCTGGCTGAAGTGACTTTCAAACCGAATCATGAAATCATAACAACAAAAAACCCCAAACAACAAAATTTGTAGACAAGGTTCAGTATCAGCTTGTGTGTAGAAAGCCTTGGACCTCCCTCTTGACCATTCTGAATCTGTCCAGGATGCTGACTGCACTGACAGCTGTCTGCTTTGAACAAGGGCAGAACTAGGGATGCACTTCTGCTGGCTGCTATTATTGGCCACAGTGACCCCCCTCCCCCCCCCTGAAAACTTCCTTCCAGGATAACCACTTTCCCAAGCGCTAACGAGTTCTACCCACACCCCCTAAAAACCACCTTTCCATGCTATCAAGTTCTTGCCTCCCCCCCTGTCCCCCCTAAAAAAAACCTTGCCTTCCTAGTCTAACCAATTCTCCTATCAGTGAAAACAGTCCTGCCAGACTTAGAGGCTAAGCTATACACAGAAAGGACAGGAGTTGGGCTTTGGTTTTCTGGGGTCACTAGAGACACTGGCCCTAGGGAGCACTGTCTAGGCAGTGGCAGCTTCTCCCCACTCCCTGGCTATGACCCCCTTTGGCAACCACCAGCCACAACAGATGACTGGCTGTTCAAACAGGGGGCAGCATGTTTGAAGGACCTTCAGGGAGAAGGAAGCGGTGCCAGCACATGTGTAACACACACACATACACTCTCACACACTCACTCACACACACAGACACACACACACAGATACACACAGAGACACACAGACACACACACACACACTCACACACACACAGACACACACACACACACACAGACACACACACACACGCGCGCACACACACACAAACACATACACACACACAGGCACACACTCAGGCACACACACTCAAACACACATACACACACTCACACACACACCTATACAGACACAGACACAGACACAAACACATACTCACACACACACAAACACATACTCACACATACACACACACAAACACACACCCCCTCTCTCTCCCCACACACCTCTCTCTCTACACACATACTCTCTCTCTCTCTCTCTCTCTCTCTCTCTCTCTCTCTCTCTCTCTCTCTCCTCTCTCTCTCTCTCTCTCTCTCCTCTCTCCCTCCCTCATTTACACACATACACTCTCTGTGTCTCTCTTACTCATGCGGAACTCGTAACACTGATGTAGACAGACATAAGATGGAATACTACCATTACTTCTTCTGCTATCATCATACTTTACTACCATTACTACTACTACAGCTACCACTACTACCATTACCACTCCAACCACTGCTCTACACACACACACACACACACCACACACACACACAACACACACACAAAACACACACACACACATCACACACACACACACGCACACACACACACACACAGATACACACACTCAATCACTCACTGTCACTTTTCCACTTCACTCTAAGGTTTTATCCATATTTTCCTACATGTCACAACCAACACACAAAGGACAGGGGTGGGGTTAGACAAGATGGCTGAAAGAAAAAGGAGAGAAACTCAGAAGAACTGGAGAGCCACAGACACACTGCAGACCTGTCCTAAGTACTGTCAGTCACAGACAGTGCTGGAAAAAGGAGTGCTGTGAAAACCTTGCAGAAACACAACTATGTGAAGACTTGAGTCACCACAGAAGAAAGTTCCCAACAGAAGTACAAAGAAGAAAACTTTCACAGAAACTGGAGCAGAAACATGCTAAACTCTGAAAGTCTAACTTTCAAAGATGCGAGGATGTTTGCTGTATGAAGCCAACAAATGGAGCGACAGTTCTTAAGCAGACAGGAAATGTGGAGAATAGTCAGGACAACACACATGATCAACACTCCATGACAATGGGATGACAGTCAACCTTTCAACGCAACATGTCTACCACAAAGAGAGAGGGGGAAAATCTGGAAAGGTTCCCATTTGACAACCTGACAAACAGAAGAATACTTTTAAGAGCTGGCCACTTGTATCACCACAAAGGAACATGGACGCTGATTTCCCTGTACCAACAACTTGTATCACTACAAACACAAAGCAACATGGACAATGACTAAGACTTCCCTGTACCAACAACTTGCATCACTACAAACACAAAGCAACATGGACACTAAGACTTCCCTGTACCAACAACTTGTATCACTACAAACACAAAGCAACTTGGACAATGACTAAGACTTCCCTGTACCAACAACTTGTATCACTACAAACACAAAGCAACATGGACACTAAGACTTCCCTGTACCAACAACTTGTATCACTACAAACACAAAGCAACATGGACACTAGGACTTCCCTGTACCCAGGCTTTCTATTTCTGCCAGCACCCCCACTCAGCCCCTCTATTCACAGCAGACCTGCAGTGCCTCACTCACCTTGCAGGCACTAAAGGCTTACTCATGTCTTTGGTCCTGTCTTCAATGCACTCACACTCCCACTTTAGGAAGACAAAATACAGCAGCAAAGGAAATCTAAAGCAAAAGAAATTTATACAGGTAAATTTCCTCTTAGTTTGGTTATGAAAAAAAAACATCTCGGAAAATCAGTCTGGATCAAGAAGAAAATGGCATGAAATTGAAAGGCAGATAGTGGGTATGAGGAATGAAGCTTGTGTTTATGATGCCCAGAACATTCAAAGAAAGTAAAAGAGAGATCTGCTGAGTTGATCCAACCTGGCTTCTTAGAGATAAAAGAGTTATCAGGCCCTGAAAAGCATGACTACAGATTTTAGAACCCAAACCTCTAAAACACACCGGGGAGGGGGGGGGGAGGGGGAGATGAAACACTGACAGTTATGAAATGAACACAATTTTTGAAAAGTCACAGACACTTGGTCTCTGGAAAGTCACAGAGACTTGGTCTCCTTGAAATGTCACTTTCCCCAGCTGAGTCTACAGGTCATTTCACCAGCTACCAACCGTCTTCAAGAATATTTAGCCTGAAATAATCAGGTGCCAACAACCCCCCACCTCCATCCTCCAAAAAAAATCCACAAGAATGTTGTTGACTGTTTTCACATTTCTGATTATTGTCTATTATCTACAGGTATGTTGTTGAATGTGTTCACATTTCTAAACACTTTCTACCATCTACGAGTATGTTGTGGAATGTTTTCCTGATTCTGATCACTTTATCATCTACTGGTTTTGACTCCTGGTCAGCTTTCTGTGAGGTTCTCCATACTGACATGAAAACAAGACCATACCAAGCCACAGTGTGCACCATCTAGCTGAGGTCACCCACCACCAACACCTGTCTGATAACTCACATCTATACCACACATTCCTATCTTTGACAAAATAACCTCTTCAAACACATGGGTAAGGCAAAAGAAAAAGATAACATAAAGCTAAACAGACTGAATCCCATAGCACACAAATCCAACTTCACTCAGTCAAGAGTGCAAATTTAGCGCGCCTTTCCTTTTACCTGGTCCAAGTGTGGTGGGTTCCTGCTATAAATAGCACCAGCTCGCCCCCACCTAGACTGAGATGGATTAATTAGCAGCTAAGATGAGCTGAGATAGATTAATTAGCAGCTAAGATGAGTGAATAGATTAATTAGCAGCTAAGATGAGCTTAGATAGATTAATTAGCAGCTAAGATGAGCTGACATAGATTAATTAGCAGCTAAGATGAGCTGACATAGATTAATTAACAGCTAAGATGAGTTGAGATAGATTAATTAGCAGCTAAGATGAGTTGAGATAGATTAATTAGCTGCTAAGATGAGCTGAAAGAGGGCAAACTGACAGCTGTGATCCAACAATGACTAAGGAATAATACATTCTTCATAGTCTTCAGAGAAAAAGAGAGCAGCTTTAGAAATGTAGGATAAAATGATAGAGTAGAAGCCTCCTGAGTGCTACACAGCCCTGTTTCTATTTCTACAGTGCTACATAGTCATGTACCTCTGTTTAAACCACTGCAGAATTATGTGACTAAGTCACACTACCAATCCTATTCAGTCACTGTAGGTACAGCTTCATGTCCACTGTTTGTAGTACTACTATTAAACCAGTCAGTCAGGCAGTATGGCTGTGACTTTGGGGGAACAAAGGCCAAATTCAGCAACATCTTTAACGTCACATGTCAAACAGAGTTTGGCTTTTTCTGTTCTTCACTTTTTCAAACAGACATTTTCTTCAAGAGGGATATTTTTGACGACTAGGGGAGCTAGTCCATTATATTTCACTACGATATACAGCTTTTATCAACATGTTTTAGACTGTGGCCAGCTTAGCTGGAAGAAGGAAAACCAACACTGGTTAAAGGACTGTCCAGTTTGGCTTTGTCAGGGGAATCTTGTGTAATGATGGGTAGGCCAGGCATGGCTGAGACTACATACTTTTTCATGGAAAAAGAAAATGAAGCAGCTGAAGAAAATCAAGAAGACCACTTTAGCTTGCAAACTTCCCACTGACAGATGATGATGGTTGTCACTAGGAAAGAATGATTATCATGATGATGATAGTTGTCACTAGGTGATTATCACCAGAAACATAGAGAAGGGGCCTGGAGTGAACAGGTGTAGGCATGGTTTCCAACTCTGATCAGAAAACAATCCCTTAATGAAGAGGCCAACAAAGAGAAAATCAAAGCCAACGAAAAGAAAATCAAATGTGTGTGTGTTGTGTGTGTGTGTGTGTGTGTGTGTGTGTGTGTGTGTGTGTGTGTGTGTGTGTGTGTGTGTGTGTGTGTGTGTGTGTGTGTGAATACATATATGCACACGAGTGTACAAGTCTTCGTTGCAGTATGCACAAATGTTCTTGGCGAGAAATGAAAGTCTCATCCAATGTTTTCCTGCAAATACACAATTTTACCTGAAAAAAATGCATCTTTCTGTTCAAAGCATATTGCTGACCAAAAACAAAACCCTGGTGATAAACCTCCACCTCCAAAGACCCTCCAGCACCACAGGATCACCCCCTCAGAACTATCAAACGACGACCCCCCTCAAGGCATGCAAGTCCATCCCCCCACCTCCCCTTAAGTTTCTGTGTGTGTGTGTGTGTGTGGTGTGTGTGTGTGTGTGTGTGTGTGTGTGTGTGTGTGTGTGTGTGTGTGTGCGTGCATTCGGGTAGTGTGTGTATGCTTGTGCATGTTTTGTGTGTACACAAACATGACCCCCAAACATTTTCCCTGGAGCCTCTGGCCAGGCGCCATTTTCTTAAGAGCACGACAGGAGCTTTCTCGAGCCTGAGAGTTGGTAAGCTTGCGGTACTTGCTCTCTTTTAGTGCTCTTGCTTGACGTTTCTGACCATTACATATGGGAAGAGGACAAGCTTTTCAGCTCGGACTTCTCAGCCACCCACATCACTACTGTGGGGCGTGCCCTCATCATGGGGTGAGTAGGTGGTGGTGTGAGGGTGGGGATAGGTGGGTATGTGTGCATGCATGCATGCCTGCATATGTTTGTGTCTGTGTGAATGTGTGTGGATGTGTGTGTGTTCTGAAAAGGATTTTCATGCCTTGAGTGAAGGTGTTATGAATCCCCATTTAATAACCCCGAAAGAAATGAATCATGAGTTGCTTTTGGGTGTAAGGGAGCGTGGCTTACCACAGGGGGTTCACTGCTGACAAATGTGTCTCTTCAACACTGGGTTCTGAACAGAATTTTGAAGTCTAGCAAAGGAAAAAAATGTATTCCCAAGGTTGATCTCTTTCCATCTCTCTCTTTGAGGGTAGGATTTTTTTATTTTATAAAATCACCCTGCCTGATCTTTTACCACCAATAAATAAAATTTAGTCATCTTTATCTCTCTCTTAATGTCTTCCGCATCCATAATTCCCACCATAAGTGCTTATATATGCATATATATGCGTTTGCATACGTGTGTGTGTTTACATGGTAAGGGTGTTTGGGGGTGGGGGTGGGGGAGAGGTTTATAAACTGGTAAGTTTATGCATACATGACTACTGAAATCCATGTGTTGACATTCTCTTCAGACTGATATGTGGATGAAACAAGATGATGATACACAAGAGAGCTAATCAGATCAGAAACCAAATCAAAGAAGGATCCAATGATATGCATCCACTGAAACTTACTCACAAATGTCACAGTAAACAAACACTAAACCTTGTAAAACATCTTCTGACTTTCAGAAAACTGGGAAAGTGTAATGACTTAGAGAACACTGGGAACTAACATATGATTGAATTAAAGAAGACTGGGAAATGCCTCAGGAAAACTGGGAGATGTGTAGTGACCTAGAGAAAAGCCAGTCACAAATCTTTTAAGGAAATACTGAGCAAAGCTTGGCAGAAAGGACTAGTCCCTGCACTGTAAAGTGACAGAAGGCAGCAGAGAAAATGAACACAACAGTCTACACTGAGCAAGCATGCAGTCTGATCCCTGTTTGGCTTCCCGGTTACACAAGATTTACTGGGGGGGGGGGGGGGGGGGGGGCATGTTTCTACATTTACAATACTACATGTTATAGTCATATTCAAATTTAGAATGCTGCATAATATTATATTGTCTGCAGTTAAAACACTACAGTCATATACATTCAAGATTGAAGTATTGGCTAATCACAATAACAATGTATCTTATCTAAAATACTACATTTCCATACAATTAAATTAAGTGTTACAGTTGTGTATATATGATAATAAGATACAATCGTGTATCTGGAGTCAGGTGGCACAGTGAGGTGATGTTGTGTGTGTTGTGTGTGTGTGTGTGTGTGTGTGTGTGTGTGTGTGTGTGTGTGTGTGGTGTGTGTGTGTGTTTGTCCCATAGACCATCCTGTATCTCAGAAAAAGCAACATCAAAACTACTATTTCTTAAAAGAAGAAGAAAAAGGAATAAAGCTACAAGCCAATGACGGCCACTTGGATGGCTTTTTCCAGCCTCACTCAGTCATCTCCTGAACCTGAACACGAGTTAACATCTCTCTGCCTATGTCCATCTGGAGGTCAATTCAACAACTCTGTAATCTTTAACATCTGAAGACTGGCATCACTGACCAAATCTTACTAAGACACAGCCTTGCATTTTACAGAGTATCTTTATTAAAAAAAAACACAAAAAAACCCCTTAACATTCAACAACATACCTGTCAAAATGTCTTGCTGAGTGTGTGTGTGTGTGTGTGTGTGTGTGTGTGTGTGTGTGTGTGTGTGTGTAGTGTGTTGTGTGTGTTGTGTGTGTATGTGTGATGTGTGTGTGTGTGTGTGTGTGTGTGTGTGTGTGTGCTGTGCATGCATGCATGCATGCTCTCTCTGTGTCTGTCTCTGTGTTGGGTTTTTCTTTAAAATTTTCCTTCATTTATTTATCGTCAGTCCCTGATTCTTGCTAGCTAAAAACTCTACGACGAGCTAACAGCTGGTGCCAATGTCCTGCAGACTGCTGGAGAGAATTTCTGGTTCATACTGGACAGTCATGTTACTGAACAGTGCCCAGCCTGACCACACCCTGAAAAGTCATGAATGCTTTATAATAAAAAAATATATATATATGCAAGAAATATACTGAAGTATTCAAAACCAGTACTATCTTCAAGGCAACTGAATATTTAATCTATTCAAAACGATTTTGAAGAACATGTATCTGACAGTTCAAAAGCATTTTGAATCAAGACGCTAACAAACAGAAACCTTTAAGTCTACAACAATCTCAATCAGCTTGATTCCTAAAAAGAAAGCCTGACAGATTCTACAACTGATCCAGGGGTAGACCTCACAGATGAAAAAAACCAACAACAAAAACCCAGGGCACAAGGGGCGGGATAGTCAGCTGACGTCAGACGTTGAGCTGTTCTCAAACTGAAGAGGATTATGTGGGATGACAAAGAATTGAACAGAGGAGAGGGGCGACTCTGGCCACAACACATCAGGAGTTTTGCAACCCAGACTGTACTGACTTTGGATAATAACACACTGACCTCTCAACCCAGATTGTACTGACCTTGGATAATAACACACTGACCTCTCAACCCAGACTGTACTGACCTTGGATAATACCACACTGACCTCTCAACCCAGACTGTACTGACCTTGGATAATAACACACTGACCTCTCAACCCAGACTGTACTGACTTTGGATAATTATATAACACACTGACCTCTCAACCCAGACTGTACTGACATTGGATAATTATATAACACACTGACCTCTCAACCCAGACTGTACTGACTTTGGATAATTATATAACACACTGACCTGACAACCCAGACTGTACTGACTTTGGATAATAACACACTGACCTCTCAACCCAGACTGTACTGACATTGGATAATACCACACTGACCTCTCAACCCAGACTGTACTGACCTTGGATAATAACACACTGACCTCTCAACCCAGACTGTACTGACTTTGGATAATTATATAACACACTGACCTCTCAACCCAGACTGTACTGACATTGGATAATTATATAACACACTGACCTCTCAACCCAGACTGTACTGACTTTGGATAATTATATAACACACTGACCTGACAACCCAGACTGTACTGACTTTGGATAATAACACACTGACCTCTCAACCCAGACTGTACTGACTTTGGATAATACCACACTGACCTCTCAACCCAGACTGTAGTGACATTGGATAATAACACACTGACCTCTCAACCCAGACTGTACTGACTTTGGATAATTATATAACACACTGACCTCTCAACCCAGACTGTAGTGACATTGGATAATAACACACTGACCTCTCAACCCAGACTACTGACATTGGATAATTATATAACACACTGACCTCTCAACCCAGACTGTACTGACATTGAATAATTATATAACACACTGACCTCTCAACCCAGACTGTACTGAGGACAGAAGGAATCCTGACTATCAGTAAACTTATCATGTCATTAGCTCACACAGACTGTGAACAGTTATACTGAGGACAGAAGGAATCCTTGACAACAGGGGAAAGGCCAAAGGGTGGGAGGTGGGGAAGGTTGTACAACAACAACAGTACAAAGAAACAAAATGTACACAGCTGATTTCTAACAGGTATATAGCTCGCTCGCTCTCGCTCTCTCTCTCCCTACTCTCACACACATACACATGCACATGTAGTGATCTACTCACACATGCACGCATGCACACACACACACACACACACACACATTCACACACACATGCACACAAACACACATCTACACACACATGCACACATGCATGTATACACACACACATACACACACACATACACACACATACATGCACACACAAACATGCATACACACATACATACACAGACATGCATACGCAAACACACACACATACACACACACATACACACACGCACACATACACACACATGCACATATACCACCAACACCAACTCCACTCCCCCAAAAGCCCCTAAAAAGAGACTATAAACTGAAATCATGTGCACAAACGCATGCAGAACATCTTGCACACAGGTCAAAACCTGTTCCATTTTTCAAAAGAGTAGGCCATTGTGTGCCAGTAGGAACAGATGATATAATTTACAAAACTGCATACACACAGGGACCGAATGTTAAAAGAGCACATCAGTGCTTACTCCGTTATCCTTGAACTAAAAAAATAACACAAAAATGTTTAAAAACCAACCAATAAACATACCGACAACAGACACACTGAGCACTTCAAAACCTGGTTAATCCACTGGCTAACCTACCACTTCCTGAACTGAAGTCACAATGTTAACACAAAAGTATCATCAACTGAAAAGAGGAAATGAGAAAAAGGAATCCCAAACCAATCTATTCTGGCCTGAACAAGGGGCTTTCAGAAAACTCACAACTTCACTTATCAGCCCACTGCACATTCCCGCCTCTTACACTTCTTTTTTTGCTGTGACGCTTTTCAAGCTTTCTTCTGCCGGCTCTTTGGGTGAAATAGCAAAAACTTGTTCCCATGCCATGTCTGGTGCTGGATTCCTGCCTATTGCAGCTACTGCTTCTTCAGTGAGTCTCTGAAGCTTTTCCTGGGAATGCAGCAGTGACCTTTGCCCTGTTTTAGGTGGCCAAAGAAGACAGCTTTGGTTTTTCCTGTGTCCTCCATCCTTACTCCATCTTCAGCCCAACCAAGATGCTGCCACAACACTATGGACTCCAGACCAGGCAGGTTGGCTCTGTGAAGAATTTCTTCATTGCTGACATTATCTTGCCACTGGACACCAAGGATGGAAGGAAGGTGTGTTAATGAAGTGCTCCAACAGTTTGACCAGCTGATGACTGTGCAGGACCCAGGATTCTGAACCATACAACAGGGCAGGGCCACCACAGCTCTGTGTCCTTGGATTTTTGTTGAGAGGCAGAGAGATTGGTTCTGCCATACATTCTTAT
>CM060344.1:2528527-2541027 GCA_030674155.1 Stramonita haemastoma
ATTAGGTGTTTGTATGCAGGTGTGGGAGGGGGGGGGGGGTTGTTACTATATTATGACTCCTGTCTTAATTTTGACATATCCCTGTCTGTGTGTTCACAGGCCTGGTGTACCCAAATAGCTGAAGACAATGTGGGATGATCAGTTAAGTATTTTGTCTGTGTATAGATCTGCTAGTATGTAATGCTTGTTTGTGGCTTGTTGTATATTTGCACAAGCGTTGGTGTACATAAGTGTTTTGTGTAGGTATAAATGATTGTAAGAAGAGGGATTGATATATTTATGACTTGCCGTAGTGTTGCCTTGTTGTTGATGTATTGATATGAAATATCCACCAAATTGTTTATTGTTGTGTCTTTGTTGTTTCATTTTATCTAATACTTAAAGTTAAACCAGTTAAAAATACTTACACACAGTTATCAGACCTCTTCTTATTGTTCATCTTTTTTTCTGATGTTTAGCTGCAGCTAGATAAGTGTTCAAAGTGAAGATGTTTCTGATCTCTTCTTGTTTTGATGTTTTTTTTGTTTTTTTTACAAAATACTTTGTTTATTGGTATGTTTTGATAAAGATGTAACCTGAAGATGATTCTCTCTCTCTCTCTCTCTCTCTCTCTCTCTCTCTCTCTCTCTCTCTCTCCTCTCTCTCTCCTCTCTCTCTCTCTCTCTCTCTCTCTCTCTCTCTCCCCCTTCCTATTTCCACTTTCACATATTATATCATAAACTTGCCATTGGATAGAAATATTTTGTTCTTATGTTGTATTTGAAATTGTATATTTGTTGTCTATAGATATAAGATTAGGCTGTGTTTCTTTGTTGATTTGGGGGTTTTTGGTTTTTCCATATTTGCTTGTTTTCTCCCCCTCACATATATGTTAAACCTTTTTGGACTTTTTAAATTCATGTTCTTGAAGAGAACTTGAAAAATTTTATAGTTGGACTAGCACCACAGTGTTGTTTATTTCTTGAATGTTTCTTTACTGTTAGTTTTGTTTGTTAGTTTTTTTCCTTTTTCTTCATAGTTATTGTTTTAAAGTAAGAACTCTGTGAATATATACATATATTTTGTTTTGGTTGCTCATTTCTCTGCTGTTTCTTCTCAATTTTGATATATTTGAATAAATTGTAACTAATGTGTCTGTCTTGAAATTAATATTCAGGTCAGTAAGGGATTGTGTGTTTGTTGAATACATATTTATCTCCTTTGTTAAAATAATTATTAATGTATCCAATGGTGATTGTGTGTTTGTTGAATGTATACCTGTGTCCTTCCTTAAACCATAGGTTGAACTGTAATTGTTGGTGTTTGTGAATTGCTTTTGCTTTTTATTTTGTTTTGATTTTGTTGTTGGGTTTTATTTTGATCTTTTGTTTTTACTAATCCCTAATCAGGACAAGCACAAGATGAAAAGAAGTATGTGAATACTTACTCTGTTACCCTTGGAATATAGATATTATTCTTTATTCATTCAGTCCTTGTTTTTGTATGGTTGGTGTGTGCCTATTTCTGATATACACTTGCTTCTGTGTGTTTAATATTTGTGTGCGTGTGATGTACACTTGTCTCTGTGTATGATATAAGAGTGTTTTCTGATGTTGGTTTCTGTATGTGCAGAGTGGGGGTGAACACATCTGTGAGGGGAAGCATGATTGATATTCTAGAGTTGCTACACCACTGGATGGGATTTTTCACAGCAAGGTACAAAACTTATTACGATTCTCTTCATAAAGTATTCAAATTTGTTAGAGAAGAAAAAGCCATTTTCATGTATTTTTTTTTAAAGGAATGATTAGTTTGTACTTTTTTGTTTTTATTTTAAGTACCAAAAGAACAGAACAAGATTTTAATGTTTTGTATGGTATGGAAAACTTGGAAACTTTGAAGCTGCCATTTCTGAAAACAAGCTGGTTTTGTTCTGTCTTGGTGGTTTACCTTGATATCAAATGGTATTGTGTGTTTGTATGCAGGTTGTAGGGGGGGGGGGGAGGGTTGTTGCTACTACATTATTCCTCAGACTTTATTTTGACATATCCTTGTCTGTGTGTTCACATGTCTGGTGTACCTAGACAGCTGAAGACAGTGTGGGATGATCAGTTAAGTATTTTGTCTGTATATCTGTTAGTGTGTAATGTTTGTTTGTGGCTTGTTGTATATTTGCAGAGGTGTAAGTATACATAAGTGTTTTGTATAGGCATACATGAGTGTAAGAAGAGGGATTGATATATTTATGACTTGCCTTAGTATTACCTTGATTTTGATGTATTGGCATGTTACATCCACCCATTTGTTCAATGTTGTTTCTTTGTTGTTTCTTTTTGTCTAATATTATTTTAACAAGTTTACAATCCTAACACACAGTTCTCTGACCTTTTCTAATTGTTTATCTTTTTTCTGATGTTTAGCTGCAGCTAAATAAGTGAAGTGAAGATGTTTCTGATCTCTCCTTGTTTTCTTGTTTGTTTAAAAAAAAAAAAACTTTGTTGATTGGTCTGTTTTGATAAAAATATATCTTGAAGATACTCTGTCTCTGTATCTGTCTGTCTCTGTCTCTCATTCATATTTTGTCTTCACAGCTGTCAGTTTCCCCACTTTCAGCTGCTGTCCATTCCATCCCAGCCCAGCTGGGCCAGCTGTTTTCATTATAGCAGTAAACTGAACACACTTGGACTAGGTAAAAGGAAGGGTTGTGCTAAATTTAGCACTCTTGACTAAGTGATGTTGGATTTGTGCCTGTGTCTTATGTATAATCTGTAATTTGGAATGTATGAAACAGTTATTTGCATAGAATTAATTCTTTTGAAAGACATTGACTTGATATGCTGCATGGATGATATTGATTTATTAAAGAAGGGTTTCCTGTTGGTGTTTTGTCAGACTTTGTGTGATTGGCTTAATTTGATGATGATGTAACACATAAGATGCTTCTCCTCTCTTTGTCTTTGTCTCGCTCTCCTCCCTCCCCCCCCCCCCCCCCCCCCCTCTCCTCCCCTCCCCCCCCTCTCTTTCTTTCTTCTCTATTCCGTCTCTTCTGTTCCTTCATATTCTTTACTTGCTTATATTATATTACCCTAAACTCACCATCAGATAAAAATGTTTTGGTTCTTATGTTGAGTTTAAAAATGTATTCTTGTTGTATAAATAATGATGGGTTGTGTGTTTTTGTTTGTTTGGTTTGTTGGTTGGTTGGGTTTTTCCCCTCTTTGCATGTGTCTTTCTGTCATGTATATGTTACACCTATTTGGACTTTCTGAATTCATGTTCTTGAACATGACTTGAAAAAGATTATGCTTGGATGTGACATCACATTGCTGATTTCTTGAAGGTTTGTTTGCTGTTATTTTTTCCTTCATTATATTGTGGTTCAAAGTAAGATAGATTTGTGATTTTTTTTCTTTGTGTTGATTTTTTCTCTACTGTCTCCTCTCAGTTTTTATTTATTTGATTTAATTATAAGTAGTATATCTGTCTTGATATTGATGTTGAATGTATACCTGTCTCCTTTCTTAAAATGATAAGGTGAACTTTTATTGTTGGTGTTAATTATTTTTATTTTTTTGTGTAGGGTTTTTATTTTGTTTTGCTAATCCCTAATCAGGACAATATACCTACTCTGTTACTCTTGGAATATAGAGATTATTCACTTATTAATTCCTTGTTTTCATGTGATTGGTGTGTGCCTATTTCTCATGTGCACTTGCTTCTGTGTTTGATATTTGTGTGTATGTAATGAACACTTGTTTCTGTGTATGATGTGTGTGTTTCTGATGTCTGTTTCTGTGTATGGTATCAGTGTGTTTTTGATGTCTGTTTCTGTATGTGCAGAGTGGGGCTGAACACATGTGTGAGGGGGAACATGATTGATGTTCCAGGGTTGTTACACAACTGGATAAGATGCATCAATGATACATATTCAACTTAATGGTACAAAACTCACTGTGATTCTCCTCATACATCATTCAAAGCTGATAGACAAAAGCCGTTTTTGTGTTGGTTTTCAACAGGAATAGTTTGCACTTTTAAAAAATATTTAAAGTATTAAAAAGGAGAGCAAGATTTTAAAGTTCTGTATAAAATGGGAAATTATGACACTTTAGATCTGCCATACTGATAACAAGCTGATTTAGCTCAGACTTGTTGTGTCTTGGTGGTTTACCTTGACATCAAATGGTATTGTCATACATGTGTGCGTTTTTGTTGGGATTTTTTGTTGTTTGTGGGTTGTTGTTGTTGTTGTTGTTTTTTGGGGGGGAGTGTTATTACTACATTATAACTCAGACTTTCTTTATTTTGACATATCCCTTTCTATGTGTTCACAGGCCTGGTGTACCCCAGACAGCTGAGGGCATTATGGGATTATCAATTAAGTATTTTGTCTGTGCATCTGCTATTCTGTAATGTTTGTGGCTTCTTGTGTGTTACTATGAGTGATAGTGTACATAACTGTTTTGTGTAGGTATACAAGAGTGTAAGAAGAGTGATTGATATATTTATGCCTTGCCACAGTGTTGCCCTGTTGGTGATGTATTAGCATGTTACATCCACCCCACTGTTCATTGTTGTTTCCTTGTTGTTTCTTTTTTTCTAATATTTTATTAGGTTGAAAATACTTACACACAATTCTTTGACCTTTTTATTTGTTCATCTTTTTCTGACGTTTTGCTGCAGCTAGATAAGTAAAGTGAAGATGTTTCTGAACTCTCCTTGTTTTCATGTGTTTTTTTAATAATTTGTTGATGGGTCTGTTTTGATAAAGATGTAACCTGAAGACTCTCTCTCTCTCTCTCTCTCTCTCTCTCTCTCTCTCTCTCTCTCTCTCTCTCTCTCTTTCTCCTCTCTCTCTCAATCTCTCCCTTTTTATGTTCCACTTTCACATAATATATTATCCTGAAGGTGTCATTAGGTAGAAATGTTGTGGTTCTTTTATTGGAATTGAAGTTGTATTTTTGTTGTCTGAATAAGGACGGACTGTGTTTTTTTGTTTTGTTGGTTGTTGATTGGTCCCCTTACATATAGATTACACCTTTTTGGACTTTTAAAGTTCATGTTCTTGAACATGGCTTAAAAGATTGCATGTTTGGGTATTGTTAATTTTTGGACTGTTTGTATTTTGTTAGTTTTCATAATAGTTTTTTCCTTTCCTTCATAATATTGTTTTAAATTAAGAAAGAATTGTGAAAATGGGTTGTTGTTGTTGTTGTTGTTTTTGGGGGGGTTATAACTTGTGTTTCTGTCTTGGCATTAATGTTTGGGTCATTTGAGAATTATGTGTTTGCCAAATAGATATCTATATCTTTTGGTTAAATAATCATCCATTTATCCAGTGGGGATCATGAGTTTGTTGAATGCATACTTGTCTCTTTTTTTAAAACCATAAGTTGAATTTTCATTGTTGGTGATGGTGATTTTGTGTTTTTATGTGTGTTTTTTTCATGGGGAGGGGGCTTGTTATTGGGTTTTTATTTTGTTTTTTTGCTTTGCTAATCCCTCATCAGGACAAGGACTGAGTGAAAAAAATATGTGCATACTTTCTCTGTTACCCTTAGAACATAGAGATTGTTCATTTTTTCATTTATTTATTCCATGTTTTAATGTGATTGATGTGTGCCTATTTCTGATGTAAACATAATTTTGTGTGTTTGATATCTGTGTGTTTTTGATGCACACTTGTTTCTGTACATGATATAGTGCGTTTCTGATGTCTGTTTCATTTATGTCAGATTGATGTTCCAGAGTTGCTACACCACTGGACTGGATTTTTCACACATAGATACAAAACTCACTGTGATTCTCTTCACACATCATTCACATTTGTTGTAGAAAAGAAGTCACTTTCATATTGGTTTTTAAAAGGAATACTTTGTACTTTTTACTTAGTGTTTAAAACAATGAATGTAATGTTTTGTACTAAATGAGAAACTCTGAAACTTTAGAGCTGCAATTCACAGCTGGTTCAGATCAGGCTTGTTCTATCTTGGTGGTTTACCTTAACATCATATGAAGTTTTGTCCATGTGTGCATGCATATGTGTGTGTGTGCATGTGTTTTTGTTGGTTGTTTTGTTTTTTTGGGGGGTGGGGGTTGTTACTCAGACTTTATTTTGACATGCCCCTTTCTGTGTGTTTACAGGCCTCTTGGTGTACCCAGACAGCTGAAGACAATGTGGGATGATCAGTTAAGTATTTTGTCTGTGCAACTGCTAGTGTGCATGGTTTGTTTGTGGCTTGTTGTATACGATAGTGTGTAGATATATACACAAGTATAGGAAGAGGGATTGATATATTCATAAGTGTTTAAGTAGGGAAGGGAGATGGGTTTATATATTGCTTACATTACCATAGAGCTGGATATGCTTTCAGCAGCACTGTCTAAGTGTCAGTGCTTTTTGTATGTGTGTGTGTGCGTGTATGTGGGGGTATTACCTGAGACACTTTCACAGTCTGGCTGGCTATAATGTTGCCTCGTTGTATTGCATGATAACTGACCCCTTGTTGAATCTGGTTTCTTTTTGTCTAATATTTTCACACTCTTTAAACACTTGCACAAAGAGTGGGTTTTAAAAAACTCCGTTTGAACAATGTTTAACTGCAGCCTATTTTTTTGCACATTTACTATGATATTTTTTTTTAATTTGGCATGTTCATTTTATGATTTATGCCAGGTTATTTGATGGAGTATTGATTCTGATGTGTTTCTATGTATGATATAAGATTTTTTTCTTATGTACATTTCTTTGTGTGTTTAATGTACACATGTTTCTAATACCTCTTTCTGTGTTTGGTGTAGATATGCTTCTGATGTCTGGCTGTGTATGTGCAGAGTGGGGGTGAACACTGCCCTGTGTCACACCTGTCTGTCCCCCCACAATGAGCCAGCAGTGAAGACAGAACACTGCTTTGCCTTCCTCAGGTAAGGGGGGAGGGAGGGAGGGCTGCTGTACAGACACTGCCTGCCTGCTGCCCTGTGCCTGCCACACCTGTCTGTCTCCCCACAGTGACTGAACCAGCCAGCAGTGAACAGGAGGGTGAGGACATGACATGACATGACATGACATGACATTGTCCAGGATGAACTGAACTTTTCTTTTTTCTTTCCTTCTGCTTCTTTCTTCTTCTGTTCAGTCTTGTTTTTTTTACTTTCTTCTTCAATGCTCCTTACTTTTGTTTTCTGCTTCCTTTTTTTCTTCTTCTTCCTGTGTTGCCTTCTTCATTTATTTCTCCCCTGCTTTGAATTTTTCTTTCTCCAGTTTTCACCATCATCATCCATGCCACTCTTGTTTTTGAAGGTGGTTGTTTCTGTAGTGAGGTCTGTTCCTGGTGTTGTTTGCTGCTTTGGTGGTCAGAACAGCTAGGCTGCCTGCATTAGAAACAGCCACCTGTCTTCTCTCTCTCTCTCTCTCTCTCTCTCTCTCTCTCTCTCTCTCTCTCTCTCTCCTCTCTCTCTCTCTTCTCTCTCTCTCTCTCTCTCCTCTCTCTCTCTCTCTCTCCTTCTCCTCTCTCTCTCTCTCTCTCTCTCTCTCTCCTCTCTCTCTCTTCTCTCTCTCTCTCTCTCTCTCTCTCTCTCTCTCTCTCTCTCTCTCTCAGCCATCTCTCTCTCTCTCTCTCTTCAGCCACTCTCTCTCTCTCTCTCTCTCTTCCCTCTCTCTCTCTCTCTCTCTCTCTCTCTCTCTGTCAGCCACTCTCTCTCTCTCTCTCCTCTCTCTCTCTCTTGTCAGCCACTCTCTCTCTCTCTCTCTCTCTCTCTCTTCCCCTCTCTCTCTTCTCTCTCTGTCTCTCTCTCTCTCTCTCTGTCAGCCACTCTCCTCTCTCTCTCTCTCTCTCTCTTTCTCTCTCTCTCTCTCTCTCTCTCTCTCTCTCTCTCTCCTCTCGTCAGCACTCTCTCTCCTCTCTCTCTCTCTCTCTCTCTCTCTCTCCTCTCTCCTTCTCTCTCTCTCTCTCTCTCTCTCTCTCTCTCTCTCTCTCTTCTCTCTCTCAGCACTGGATCAGCTGCAGGTATCAGGAAGGGGAGATTGTGTCAAGTCAAAGTGTGATGTCCACAGGGTACATAGAATAAGCCATGCATTGGCTTTTTAAAATTAAGCCAGCAATGTAGAAACAAAAACAATTTGATCTAAGTACATTATTGCCACAGCCCATAATAAACAGATTAAATATTAGAAAACAACAGTGAAGAAAAACTTGAACAACAAAAAATACACTACAGAACACACACCCCGAGGCAGGCAGCACCCCCCTCCTCCACACACCCCCACCCCCACAACCACAGCCACACACACACACATTTAGAATTTGTAAAAGTTAGAACAACAAATAAATCAAAAGAACAAATCAGAAGGTATCAAACAAGTAAGATTACAAATCACCTGTTCTTTCCTGTTCATACTTTTTAATAAAAAAAATCCCCAACAAAACCAAGAAGAAAATGATCAAACACAACAAACAGGGAAAGAAACAAACTAAACAGGAAAACAAACAAAACAAACAAGGAAGTTGATAAAATAAACAAGGAAATAAAGAAAGAAGCAATGAAACGCACAAAAAGTCAATATAAGAAACAAGAAAAGGGAAAACAAACAAGGAAAAAACAAGGAAATAAACACAAAGAAGAGATAAGAAAGTATACAAATAAAACAGAGAAGGAAACAAACAAGAAAAAAAGAGGGAAATTGTCATCAAAGAAAAAAAGGAAATAAACAAAGAAAATGAACAAGGAAAAGCACAGAGAAATTTTAAAAATACTACAAACAAAGATATAAACAAGGAAACATACATGGAAACTAAAAAGAAAATTAAACAAATATAAACGAAAAATTAATAAAAGAAAACAAACAAGAAAATAAACAAATTAAATTACAAAAGAAACAAATAAAACAAACAAGGTAATAAACAAATGAATGTAAAAAAAGAAATAAACAATTAAAAGAACAAAACAAATAATGAAATATACAGGTAAAACTAACAAGGAAATAAAAGCAAAATCTAACAAAGAAACAAAGCAAAAACAAAAAACAAACAAAAAAAAAGTTACACGAGGAAAAAAGAAAACAGACATAAAAACTAACAAGGAAATAAAGAAATAAATAAACAAGGAAATAAAAAAACAAAAAATCGAAATAAATAAAACAGAAAAGGAAAGAAGAAAATGAAGAAAGGAAACAAACATAGAAATAGACTAGGAAAACAACTAAAAAATCACACAAGGAAACAAGGAGAAAAAACAACAACAAAAACGGAAATAAAAAAAAAAACGAGCAAAGAAATAAACAAGTGAAATAGACAAGAAACAAAGTAAACAAGGACAGAAACAAGCAAAACAAATAAGGTAAAAACAGGAGAATAAAACTATAAAACAAACAAGTAGAGCACGAAATAAACTGGGAAATAAATAAATCAATCAAGCAAAGGAAATAAACAAAGAAACAAACAAACAAATAAAATAAACTCATAAATTAATCACCGAAAAGGAGCGAAATAACCTGGGAAATAAATAAATAAATCAAGCAAATGAAATAAACAAAGAAACAAACAATTAGAATAAACTCATAAATTAACCACGAGAAAGGAGAAAACTAACAAGTAGAACAAACAAGAAAATAATAAAATAATACAAACAAGAAAAATAAGCAAGTAAAATAAGGAAAGAAACAAATGAAACAAACAAAAATAAACAAATAAATCAACCACAGATATGAAAACAATGAAATAAAACAAATGACAGAAGCAAGAAAATAAGTGACACAAGGAAACAAAACAAAAATAAAGGAAATTAAGAAAACAAAGAATTTTGCAAATAAAACAAGAAAGGCATTAAACAAATCAAATAAACAAGAACAAGCATATAAAACAACTAAACAAGTACTTGATTTCTATACCTTTTCTTCTTTATAGAATAAAAACAAAAAAGAATAAGGAAAAAAAAACAAGGAAATAAAACAACAACATGAAAATGGTTAAATAAAATAAACAAGGAAATATAGAACTAAAAAAAATAGGGAAACAAACAAGGAAATAAACAAATGAAAAAACTAAATAAGTTGAAGTAAAATAAAAAACAAACAAACAAAAAGCCAAGTAAAACAAACATTGATATAAGCAATTAAAACAAGCAATGAAATAAACAGTGAAAACAAACTAGAAAACCCCCCAATAAAAACAAACAAAAAAAACCAATGAAAAGAAACAAGGAAATAAACAAATAGATAATACACTCACTCACTCACTCACTCACTCACTCACTACCACCGGGTTCAAGTCCCGTGGAGGAGATTTTTCTCCTGGAGTTAACATCAGTGCTGACTCTACTCTCCCCAAAAGTCCTTCGATGAGACTTTAAACCGAGGCCCCCATGTGTGAACATCTGCGCACACATTAAATCCTGTTCCGCTTTTCGCTTTTTGTAAGAGTAGGCCATCGTGTGCCGGTGGGAACAGATGACAATATTTACAAAACGGCATACACACGGGGACCGGATGAAAAAAAGCACATGATTGCTTATTCTGTTATCCTCGATATAAAAGATTAAAATAAAAATAAATAAAAATAAACTACTTCCCTCCTCCCTCACACACACACACACACACACACACACACACACACACACACACACACACACACACACACACACACACACACTCTCTCTATCTCTCTCTCTCTCTCTATGCTTTTGCATTGATAAAGCAAATAGTGTTGAAAAGCAGTGTATAAATGGTGTTATGTCTGTACTGATGGAAATTTGAGATTTGAATGAGATTTCATGCCTATGAATGTCAACATAATGCATAAACAATGTTGCTGAAGTGGTCAAGACAATGGTGTTACAGGTTTGGATTGTAATCAGGGATACATGCTCTTAGTCATGGCCCTGTTGAGAAGGATGTAAAGGAGGAGACAGTTGGTTGAAGGCTTTTCACTTGCTTATTGTACTCCCCTGTGCCCCTTCCACTTGTATCGTGGCCCAAGGCCAAAGTACATTAAAAGTGTTCAGTGTTCAGTGTTTTCTCTCTCTCTCACCCCCACTCCCACACCCGCTCTCACTCTTTTTCTCACTCACACACACACACACACACACTCACTCTCACTCTCTCTCTCTCTCTCTCTCTCTCTCTCTCTCTCTCTCTCTCTCTCTCTCTCTCTCTCTCTCTCTCTTGATGTATCCCTGAAAAAAGCGGGGACCTGATGTAAAAAAGCACACGAGTGCTTATCTATTATCCTCGAATAAAAGACTTTGCCTTGCCTTGCCTTGCCTTGCCTTGCCTTGCCTTGCCTCTCTCTCTCTCTCTCTCTCTCTCTCTCTCTCTCTCTCTCTCTCTCTCTCTCTCTCTCTCTCTCTCTCTCTCTCTCTCTCTCTCTCTCTCTCTCTCTGTGATTTCAATTGTCATGATGTATGATGTGCCTGATGTTTGTATTTTGTCTGTTATAAAGTGTCAGTCTTTATTTATTTATTCATTTAGTCATGATTTCGGAATATACATATTTAAAAGTGCACTGTGTTCAGTACAAGCCAAAGTATTATGGCAAAACAGTATTAAAACTTACGAAAGTTTTTTTTGTGTGCATCTTTTCATTTTTGACCGGGAGGTGTATTGTGGTCTAAAGCCATGTACATTAAACAATTTCAGTGTTCTCTGTCTGTCTGTTTGTCTGTCTGTCTGTCTGTCTGTCTGTCTGTCTGTCTGTCTCTCTCTCTCTCTCTCTCTCTCTCTCTCTCTCTCTCTCTCTCTCTCTCTCTCTCTCTCAATGGAAGTACATGTATACATGATTGTATATAATATATGTGTGTGTTTCTAGAGAAGTGAGCTGTTTTTAGAGAAGTGAGCTGTGTGTTGTATGTGTTGCCAGGTGTGGTGCAGCCCATGTGAAGACACAGGAGAGGCAGGGACAGCGCAGCAACAGGACTGGAGGGAGGGAGGGAGGGAGGTAGCCCTAAAGCCCAGGAGAGAGACTGAGGTGAAACAGGCTGACAGCCAATGTAGGAGGGAGGCACAGGTTTGTGAGACAAAGCTAGAATTGTGAGCGAAAATACATAAAAAAATAAAAAGGCAAAGTTATAGCTATCAGAACAAATTCACAAGAAATTATAATAAAAAGACTAAAATATTATCATCAGAGCAAATCCACTAAAAACAAAATACAAATGACAAATTTATAACGAGCAGAATAAATAAACTGACAATAGTATAGTAAAATACAAAGGCGTAAGCATCAAATAAATGAACTAGAAATAATCAAATAAAAAAGGCGAAGTTAAATCTATAATTATCAGAAAAAATACGGTAAAAAAAAAGCCAAATTATAGAAAATCAGAATAAAGGATGAAGAAATAAAATTATCACCAAATTACATTTAGCATAAAATTGGAAACTGATAATTATCAGAGAAAATAGAGTGAAATTTTTTTTACTCTCCCTTA
The DNA here is from genome assembly GCA_030674155.1 of Stramonita haemastoma. Taxonomy (NCBI): domain Eukaryota; kingdom Metazoa; phylum Mollusca; class Gastropoda; order Neogastropoda; family Muricidae; genus Stramonita; species Stramonita haemastoma. Next base: position 2,540,930 of record CM060344.1, read on the forward strand.
GTCAGGCAATTGTCGACACCCCTGAAGACTTGACAACTAGTTCCCCCACTGTGAACAATAAAATAAAATAAACAAACTTAAAATTATCACAATGAATA
>CM060344.1:2546027-2561027 GCA_030674155.1 Stramonita haemastoma
CATCAGAAATGTATATGTATTACAGGTAGTAATAATGCCACCACCCTCCCCACCCCCCAAATTTTGGGCGATTTCTCCAGGCATTCAAATTTGATGGCATACATCTATCACTTAACAATCATTTCATCTATTTAAAATGGGCTTAGGTAAAACCTCAAAGGATTGCCAATGGCAAGATTTTTCTGTATATATGACCCCCCACCCCCCCCCCCCCCCCCACCCCTACATATTGTTTATGGACATAAACCGGCTTGGCACAGATATTCACAACCTCTAAATTTTCAAACACACCTCTTCCAAATTCAAAATAAGGTGGTTATAATATTGATGTTTTACAAACTCTGGAAAATCAGTTTAATCTTACACACACACACACACACACACACACACACACACACACACACACACAGCAACAGGATAGCCTGGTGGTCAGTGATGTGCCCATGATCTGCTGACTGAGGTTCGAATCTCTTAAAGAGCATTTTTCCTCTCAACATCAGTGGTGAGACCATAAACTGAAGTCCCATAGGCAAACGCATGCAGAACATTCTGCCCACACCTTAAAACCAGTCCACTTTTTGGAAGAGTAGGCCATTGTGTGCCAGTTGGAGCAAAACACAATATTTACAAAAGAGCATGCACAGGGGGCTGGATGTTAAAAAGCACATGAGTGTACCATTTTCCTGGAAATAAAAACAAACGAGATGGTCAATAAAAAATAAAATGACACACATACTTTTGGCCACAAACCCTCAATCACAGTGTGAGGTAAGGTTTGTTGAAAATCTAATAAAAAATAAAAGATCATAAAAATAATAGTTTACTGGTTCTGTATTCTGGACACTGGGAAAATTCTTTTTGAGTGTGGTTTGTTTTTAGCTCCATTTTATGGTGGTCCCTGGTTCCTCGTCTTTTCTTCTGTCAAATACCCTTTTCATTTCATGTAAAAAAAAAAATTAAAATACCATTTTTTCACTAGCAAATAAGATTGATGTGCTGAAATGACTGTTCAGGTGGCTAGGGCTCACACATGGCCTTTCATCTTCACTGATTTCTGCTTTTTGTGCAAAACTTATGGAAAACTCTCAACTTCATTCCAACTTTTCTTAGCATTAAAAAAATCACAATTCTGCCTAGAACTGGCAAACTGTGATACCTATGTTGGCTGACATTGATAGAGATGGAAACAGTGACAGAACAAGTGGAGGTTCAACCCATCAGAATCATGGATTCACTGTGTGACTGGTTAGACCCAATCACAGTCTGCAAACTGCTTTCTAATGACACAGTGTAGGCTTGGAGCATTCACCTCAAAGAACGTCCTTGACCTTTCAAATGTGTGGTTGCCCTCGACAGACAATAGAAGCAAAACGATTGTTACTAGGGGAAGAAAGATGTGAATTTTGGATTATTCTAAATTTTGAAAAAATAATGTTTCAAACTGAGGGCTATATGATGTATTTAGACAGTTTATTCATAGCTTTTGTTTGTTTGTTTGTTTGTTTTATAAACTTATGCATTGAAACGTGTTATTCGTGTCTGCTATGTAAAGTACGTGTAGTGTTGTTGTCTGTTATAAATGTATTTAGATGGGTTATTTAGTGGGAGTCAATTCCACTGGCACATATTCATATGTGTGTGTGTTTAATTTTATTTTTTAATATTCATTTTATTCTTTTATATCAAGGATAATGAGATAGGCACTCATGTGCTTTTTTTCATCCAGTCCCCATGTGTATGCAGCTGTGTAAATATTGTCATCGATTCCCTGTCATCTGTGTGTGCGTGTGTGTGTGTGTGTGTGCGTGCGTGTGTGTGTGTGTGTGCATGTATGTGTGTATGTGTAAGAGCAAGAGAGAGAGAGAGAGAGAGAGAGAGAGAGAGAGAGAGAGAGAGAGACAGACAGAGACAGAGACAGAGAGACAGAGAGAGAGAGACAGAGAGTAGGAGACAGAGAGAGAGAGAGAGTCTGTATCTGTGTGTCTGTGTGTGTGCCTATGTTTGTGTGTTCGTGTATGCATGCATGCATGCGTGTGTGTATGTGTGTGTAAGCATGCATGCGTGCGTGTGTGTATGTGTGTACATGCACGCACACACGTTTGTGTGTGTGTGTGTGTGTGTGTGTGTGTGTGTGTGTGTGTGTGTGTGTGTGTGTGTGTGTGTGTGTGTGTGAATGCACGTGGTGCGTGCTTGAGTGCGTGGGTGCATGGTAAAATAAGGTTAAAATTATATCTTTTCTTGTCAATGGTCCTTGTTACATTGTATTCCTACACCTGTGTGTTTGTGTGTGTGTGTGTTTGTGTGTGTGCGTGTGTGCCTACATGTGTGTGTGTGTGTGTGTGTGTGTGTGTGTGTGTGTGTGTGTGTGTGTGTGTGTGTGTGTGTGTGTGTGTGTGTGTGTGTGTGTGTGTGTGTAATATCTTCATTTGCAGTCATCTTGGAATGTTTAAACAAAATGAAATATAGCTTTCACCATGATTTGTAGAAAAATGCCTGTCAGTATTCTAAATTCCCTTCATGAGATGATTAAAGTGTTTTTGACTTTGATTTGACTTGACTTGTATGTGAGAGAGAAACAGAGAGAACTCTGCAATTGTTTTATGTACATCAGCCTTTGGCCACAAGACATGTCAATGTATAAGATTGGAAAAAGGAAAAAAAGAAAAACAAATTAATCCTGACTTCTGTGTGGTGTGTGTGTGTGTGTGTGTGTGTGTGTGTGTGTGTGTGTGTGAGAGAGAGAGAGAGAGAGACAGAGACAGAGACAGACAGAGACAGACAGAGACAGAGAGAAAGAGACAGAGAGAGAGACAAAGTCAGAGACAGAGACAGAGAGAGAGAGAGAATGAATGAATGAATGAATAATCTTTATTTTCCAAGGGTAACAGAGTAAACATGCACAGACTTTGAGAGAGAGAGAGAGAGAGAGAGAGAGAGAGAGAGAGAGAGAGAGAGAGAGAGAGAGAGAGAGAGAGAGAGAGAGAGAGAAAATACAGAGACAGAGAGACAGAGACAGAGACAGAGACAGAGACAGACAGACAGACAGACAGACAGACAGACAGAGAGACAGACAGACAGACAGAGAGACAGACAGACAGACAGACAGAGAGTACACAAAATGTTGAAACTTGCCTAAGTGATACCGGTGAAATGTAGCCAGGCCTAATACCTTGCTGACCAGTAAGCCCTAGCTATTTCCCAACACAAGCAGTCTCTGGTGACTTGCTGTCTGTTTTCCCTCACACATCACACAGTCAGGTCTGATCTCCATTAGCAATAACTGGGGAACTGTTTATATGTGATGTGTTACAGTGATAAAGCAGTATATGTTTCTATTATGGGATGTGTTACAGTGATGATATAGCAGCTATGTGTTTGAATTATGTGATGTGTAACAGTAATATGGCAGCTATATGTTTGTAATATGCGATGCATTGCAGTGATGATATAACAGCGATATGTTTGTATTATAATGATGTGCTACAGTGATGTAGCAGCTGTGTGTCTGTATTTTATGATGTGTTGTAGTAGTATAGAAGCTATATGTTTGTATTATGCGATGTGTTACAGTGATATAGCAGCTATATGTTTGTATTATGCGATGTGTTGCAGTGATATAGCAGCTATATGTTTGTATTATGTGATGTGTTACAGTGATATAGCAGTTACAGGTGTCAAAGTCATTCGGATGAGACTCGAAACCGAGACCCCGTGTGCGAATGCACGCAGAACATCTTGCGCACACGTTAAAACCACGTTCCACCTTTCGGAAGAGTAGGCCATCGTGTGCTGGTAGGAACGGATGACAAAATTATAACAAACCAGCATGCACACAGGTGTTGTGTTTAGACACCATCCCTGAGGAAAAATCGGGGAGTTGGAGTCCCAGAGCGGCTCGGGGCTGTAGGTATATGGCAACGTTCTGGTGGCTCCTGCGACGGTACTGGAACCATTCGTATCGGTCAATGCCCTTCCAATGGATCATTCCAGTGCCGTGGAGAGGGGGGGTCTGCTGCATGGGTAACAGCTTGCCCTCCATACATACTTGCCCAGGCTTTGCGCTCTAAAGACTAGAGCGCAACTCCATAGTCTTTCGAGACTGATGAGTGCCTACTACTACGTTTGTATTATGTGATTTGTTACAATGTAATACTTTTTCTTTGCAAACTCCGAGCATGTACTTGTTGTCATGGCTCTGTGGTGAAAAAGTTAGAGCAGATGTGATTATGTGGTAGAATGGAAGTGTGTAACAAACAAAAATAATGAAAATAACACACAATTCTATGTGAAATTTTTAATACATGTTCTTGCTTGAGATCGCAAAATTAGAACTGTGCCTTAAGTAACAAAATTATCAAACTAAATGGTGGTCAGCTGTGAAAAAAAACAAGACGTGGGTCTCTAGGCCTGATCTGACACTGGGTCTGTAGGCCTGATCTGACACTGGGTCTGTAGGCCTGATCTGACACTGGGTCTGTAGACCTGATGTGACACTGGGTCTCTAGGCCTGATCTGACACTGGGTCTCTCTCTAGGCCTGATCTGACACTGGGTCTCTCTCTAGGCCTGATCTGACACTGGGTCTCTCTCTAGGCCTGATCTGACACTGGGTCTCTCACTAGGCCTGATCTGACACTGGGTCTCTCACTAGGCCTGATCTGACACTGGTCTCTCTCTAGGCCTGATCTGACACTGGGTCTCTAGGCCTGATCTGACACTGGGTCTCTAGGCCTGATCTGACACTGGGTCTCTAGGCCTGATCTGACACTGGGTCTCTAGGCCTGATCTGACACTGGGTCTCTAGGCCTGATCTGACACTGGGTTTCTCTCTAGGCCTGATCTGACACTGGGTCTCTCTCTAGGCCTGATCTGACATTGGGTCTCTAGACCTGATTTGACACTGGGTCTCTAAGCCTGATCTGACACTGGGTCTCTCTCTAAGCCTGATCTGACACTGGGTCTCTCTCCAAGCCTGATCTGACACTGGGTCTCTCTCTAAGCCTGATCTGACACTGGGTCTCTCTCTAAGCCTGATCTGACAATAAGTCTCTAGGCCTGATCTGACATTGGGTCTCTAGGCCTGATCTGATACTGGGTCTCAGGCTTTACCTGACATGGATGGTTGATGGCGAAGGGAGACAGAGATCATCCCTAGTACCATGGACCCCCAGACAGAAAGAAAGACTGCTAATAGTAACCTGTGTGAACCTGGGCACACATTGGAACTCTAGATCACCAGCAATCTGAGAGATCAAGGCAGTGTTCCACAGTGTCACAGAGATCAAGGTGGTGTGTCACAGTGTCACAGAGATCAAGGTGGTGTGTCACAAAGATCAAGGCAGTGTGTCACAGAGATCATGGCAGTGTGTCACAGTGTCACAGAGATCACGACAGTGTGTCACAGTGTCACAGAGATCACGACAGTGTGTCACAGAGATCAAGGCAGTGTGTCACAGTGTCAAAGAGATCAAGGCAGAGTGTCACAGAGATCACGGCAGTGTGTCGCAGTGTCACAGAGATCACGGCAGTGTGTCGCAGTGTCACAGAGATCACGGCAGTGTGTCACAGTGTCACAGAGATCAAGGTAGTGTATCTTAGTGTAACAGAGATCAAGGCAGTGTGTCACACTGTCACAGAGATCACGTCAGTGTGTCACATAGTCACAGTGATTAAGGCAGTGTGTCACAGTGTCACAGAGATCAAGACAGTGTGTCACAGTGTCACAGAGATCAAGGCAGTGTGTCACAGCATCACAGAGATCAAGGCAGTGTGTCACAGTGATCAAACAGTGTGTCACAGTGTCACAGAGATCAAGGCAGTGTGTCACGGGGAAGACAGTCACAGAGATGGGAAGGAACAATCATGTGGTGACATGAAGCTGAGAAAGCTGATGTTAGACTGTATTGTTTGTGAGACGGGGATCCAGTGAAGAGACGGCAGTAAAAGAATAAAGTGTTCAGATTTTGTTTTTAAGAGCAAGTCAAGTAGCAGTTTCAAATATTTTGTAGGGATGGATGAGTGAAAGTAGCAGACCTGCTATGACCTTGTCTCTGACTTCCTCATGGAAGACCTACACTGAAGGCAAACACTGCTGACACATACTCCAGGCATGAGGTTGCTCAGAACACTGAACACACAATACTCTTAACACTTGATGTCAGGTGATTCAGCTCCATTGTTTCCATTCCCTTGTTGTAGCTGAACTGAAGAGTTCACAGTGGAGATGGCAGCTGGTGAGAAGAACTACACTGTTCAATAGTCAGTGTTCTGTGGACTTGTCATTTAGCCTGAGATGGTGTGTGTGTGTAAGAGTGTGGTGTTGTGTGTGTGTGTGTGTGTGTGTGTGTGTGTGTGTGTGTGTGTGTGTGTGTGTGTGTGTGTGAGATAAAGAGTAGTTGCTTTGGCATTTAAAGTTATGATTACATCATTTGGACTGTGGATTGTGTTCATGATGCTGGCGTCTTCCTTCCCTTGATGCCTCTGAAGCTGTCTTATGGACAGATGGAGCAGAGGGACTCTGAGCACCACAGCGGATCCAGTGGAGAAACTCCCTTCTGAACTTGGTTCCAGTCAGGCAGTAGAGAACAAAGTTGATGGCACTGTTGGTGAGCCACAGAAGTTGTGTTGATGCATTCAGTAATTCAGAGATAGCAATTGCCTGAGGCTGTTCATTTATATTATCCTCGTTTTGGTTACTCCACAATAGGTTAATGCATACTGGCAGGGTTAACACCAGAAAAGCACAGGATATTGCCAAAACCATGACAGTTGTTCTGTAAGAGGTTTTTATCCGACTGTCAATACTGTGTGCAGTGTTGACATTTGACTCCACACGTGCAGAGATGGAAGAGGAAGAAGTCACAGCTTTAAATAGACTGACAGACAATATAATGTCACAGGCAATCATACAGACACTGGGCAAGAGGGAGGTCATGCACAAATCTATCCAATTAAACACCAGAATGAAGAAGTCAGAATACATGCCTTTGCTGACAAAACAGAAATTGTCCTCAGTGATGTCAAATCCAATCATTATATGAAAATTCAGAGCACATGCAGAGAGGACAAGTGTTGCTATAACAATCCACGTTCTTTGCACAGTGCACACCACTCGCATCCTGTGTGGCCACAGGACCGCCATTGTTCTCTGCACTGTCACACAAGTCACCAGCCAGGCAGACATAGTGTTACAGGTATAGATCAGGAAGTAGCGAAGCTTACAGATGGCCACATGCAGAGTGTCAAAATTTACCTGGAAACCATACAGCATCCAGAGGCCTGGCAACCCAATACAAATCAAGGTAAGATCTGACACGGCAAGGGACATAAGTATAGCATGTTGAGAAGAGTTGTGGTCCTTGATACGACGCATGATGCAGATTGTGGCCATGTTTCCAAAGCATCCCAACAGAAGAATACATGGAGGACAAATTTTCCAGATGATCACAGAGACTTGGTACTCAAAGTAATCCTTGTATGATGACTCATCTGTCCAGTGTGTAGTGTTGTCCTGTAGTCCATCACTGTCACTTGAAAAGTTGGTCATGCTTGACAGGTTACCAAAAGACTTGTGAAATGAACACCCTAAAATTTGGGAAAAAAAGAAATTACAGAGAGAGAGAGAGAGAGAGAGAGAGAGAGAGAGAGAGAGAGAGAGAGAGAGAGAGAGAGAGAGAGAACTCGAACTCGAACTCGAAATGGTTTATTCAGTATAGGCTAGAGAGAGAGAGAGAGAGAGAGAGAGAGAGAGAGAGAGAGAGAGAGAGAGAGAGAGAGAGAGAGAGAGAGAGAGAGAGAGAGAAGAGAGAGAGAGAGAGAGAGAGAGAGAGAGAGAGAGGGAGAGGGAGAGAGGGAGAGAGAGAGAGAGAGGGAGAGAGAGAGAGAGAGAGAGAGAGAGAGAGAGAGAGAGAGAGAGAGAGAGAGAGAGAGAGAGAGAGAGAGAGAGAGAGAGAGAGAGAGAGAGAGAGAGAGAGAGAGAGAACAATGAATGATGAACAAAGAGCAAAATTTATTCTTCAGGCCTCCAGCCCCTAGAATGGGATCAAAGAAAGGATAGCAAAAGAAAGGAAAGCAAAACAAAGCTAAAACAGTAGGTTACATCATGATGTATGTGGCTACTGCCAAAACATGACAATTGTTGAATAAATCTTTCTTCATGTATTTGAAAAATGGCCTACATTGCATAGTCAGATTATCCTTGTCAGTTCCCAAAGTGTTCAAGAAAAACCTGCCCTATTTATAATGCAGTGAAAATATGTAACTCAGATTATAAATAATTTGAACAGAAGCCTGTTTAAGTAGATGTATATAAGTTGACCTTTATGGTCTAAATATCTATGCTTTAGATTACCATAAAGAATATGCCTCTTTGTAAAGCTTCTTTATCTTCCAATATAAAACACAAATGAAAAAGTATATTATTAAGTCATCATATGAATAAAGTCATAGAAAACAATATCAAGTGTCAAGTCTTGTGCGACAGTGTTAGTGACCATCATAACATGGTGTCAGAACCTTGAACTCACCCCTACACGCCAACGAATCTAAGCCCCAGGTACGTGCACCCATGCTGTCTCGATTCTTGTGGCTCCACGTGTGTGCATGGTAGATTGCTAAAATCATGGCTAGCAAGTTCAACCCACCAGAGCATTTTGATTTCACAAAGCCATCACACTGGCCAGAGTGGAAAGAACAATTCACCACCTTTCTAATTGCTTCTAAGATCTTCAGAGACGATGGCATAGCACAAGTGCATAGCTTGCTGTAGGCCATGGGCCCTGAAGCCACCAAGGTGTACAAGACTTTCCAATTCCACAACCCACCAGCTCCAGCTGCAGTCGGTGGTGACAGTGCGGATGCTGGACCAGGAAGAGAACATTATGACACAGTTCTTGCAATCAGTGACCTGTCACTCACATGCAACTTTGAAAATGCAGAACAGATCTGCGACCATCTGGTTCTTCATCTCAGTGACCAGGAAGTTGCCTGAAAGCTTCAACTTGAACACAACCCCACACTGGAGACAGCATTAAACACTGCAAGACATTACGAACTTGTGAACTCGCAAATCAATCAGGCTCTCAAGGCAAGCTTGTGGACAGCGTCCAGTCCAGAGTTGGGCGCCGTTTCCAGCCACCTCGTGGTGGTGGGGTAAGCACTGGACAGAGGAATGGACCCAGCTGGGACGGTGCCAACTGTGGCAGAAGGCACGCAGTTGGTGTATGTCCTGCTCGAGGTAATCAGTGCCATTCCTATTCAAAATACAATCATCTTGCCAACGTCTGCCGCAGTACTGGGAACAGCAGCCGTTGTGGCAGAAGACAGCCTGGTCATCCACGTAGAGGAAGAGTACATGACTGGAGCATGAGAGTGATGTCCACAGACATGCTGACACTCTATTCTTTGACATTGACTCAGTCAAATCAAGCTACGAACCACCTTGGCATACCAACATCATCATTGGAGACCAGCAGCTGAGTTTCAAGTTAGATGTGCCGACCTCACCGTCATTTCAAGACCGGTGTTCGAGAAACGATTTCCAGGTTTCAAGCTCCAGTTTTCTACGTACAAGCTGCGTAGTGCAGGGCAGCCCCTCCCATGTCTAGGCCGCTTCAAAACCATACCCAGCACAAAGGCAAAGTGTGTGAGGTAGAGGTGTTTGTTGCCGACTCTCAGACGGACTGCTTGCCTGGTCGTACAACTCTAGTCAACCTAGATCTGGTGAGACAGATTGATGCTGTTCTCAACAAGGGTGATCCAGTGTTTGGGAACCTGAATGAAACTCCAACCATGTGCAAACCTGTCAAAATAGTCTTGGAGGACAATCACCAGCCCAACTCTGTGCCAGTAGCCAATGCATACCACTACCACTCCTTGACATGGTGAAGGAGGAAATAGACCGACTTAAGAGTTGCCAAGTCATTGAGAGGATCAACGACGCAACAGATTGGTGTGCTCCAATAGTACCCATTCCAAAGAAGAATAACAAAGGTGTGAGGCTGACAACTGACTTCAAGAGATTGTATAAAGCAGTGAAAAGGGAGAGATGCATGCTTCCTTCCCTTGAGGACATCACTCACAAGTTAGTAGGCAGCACAATCTTCTCAAAGCTAGACACAACCGATGCTTTCTTCCAGCTGCCACTGGACCCAGACTCTGCAAGGAAAACGACGTTTATCACCCCCTTTGGTCGCTACTTTTACAAAAGACTCCCACAGGGCATCACTTCCGCACCAGAGATCTTCCAAAAGACAATGGAGGGAATTCTTGAAGCACACAAAGATCACACAATCTTCTTTTTCAACGATATATCAATCCACAGCAAGGACTCCGAGTCACATGAGCAGCATTTCTCTGAAACACTCCAGACGCTACAAGATGCCAACGTGAAACTCAACAGAGACAAGTGCAAATTTCGCAAAGCCAACACCTTGAGAATCTCTCAACAGTCCTGCATCCCTTGAACACTCTTGGGAAAAGATTCTGCCTGGTGTTGGGGACCACCCCATGTAGAAGCCTTCAACAAAGTGAAAACCATGCTGACAACTGTGCCTACACTTGCCTTCTATGACACCACACTTCCGACAACTGTCAGCGCTGATGCCAGCAGCTATGGACTGTGGCTTACTGCTCCTGGTCTTTGACACAGGCCCAACAGTGGTACGCACAAATTGAAAAAGAACGTCTGGCTTCAGTATGGGCTTGTGAGAGATTTAGCCGATACATTGTTGGACCTGAGTTCATTTTACTCACCGACCACAAGCCTTTGATTCTCCTCATAAACACGAAAGATCTCTTCAAGATTCCAGTCCACTGTCAAAGGCTCATGATCCATCTCTCAAGGTTCGTAGTGACTGCAGAACATTGTCCTGGCAAGGAAATGTTTGTTCCAGACACACTCTCCAGAAGCCCTATTCCCCTTGATGCTGAGACTGCAACTCGAGTGCAGGCCTCAGAAGCAGCCATCGCAAGCCATGTTGACCAGATCACCTCCTCCTGGCCCATTTCACACAGATTTCTTCAGAGGGTCAGGGAGGAGAGTGTTCTGGATGTCCGCATAAAAGCTGCAATGGAGTACACCATCACCGGTTGGCCTGCTTTCAGAGAAGATGTCATTCTTGCAGCATGAGACTTCTACACTGTATGGAGAGAGCTGAGTGCAGTCGACTGCCTTCTCACATACGGAGAGAGAATCGTCATTCCTAATGCACTGCAAAATACTGTACTCAAGATCATTCACTAAGGTCACCAAGGCATCACAAAGTGTCGAGACTGCACTAAAACAACAGTATGGTGGCCAAGGATCAGCACAGAGATCAAAGACCTTGTCTCCTCCTGTGCGTCATGTCTCCAGAAGCAGCCATCATAACGACGCGAGCCGCTCAAGCCAGCGACTCCACCAGAACGCCCATTTCAGAGAGTAGGAACAGACATTCTACTTCACTGTGGTACACACTACCTTGTCCTGGTCGACTGCCACTCCCGGTACATCGAGATAGCCCAGCTTGCAAACCTCACTTCATACCATGTGATTTCAAAGCTGAAGATGCTGTTTGCTAGACACGAATTCCAGAGACTGTAATTTCTGACAATGGCACTCAATTCACATCTTCAGAATTTCAGAACTTTGCACAGGCTTGGAATTTCCCGCATATCCACTCTACCCTCAGAGCAATGGTCAGGCTTAGAGTGCTGTCAAGATTGCCAAGTCCATGTTTAGCCAGGACAACCCAGCAATGGCCTCATAAAGAGACAAAACAAACAACTCTTTCAGAAACAAATCAACAAAATCAAAACCTTAATCCACTCAGCGAAGACAAACTATTATTCTACTCAAGTTCTCTAGGCCACATCCATGAAATATCTTTTTCCTCTCACCTCAACTCTCCTCAGATCTGCAAAGGCTAGCCCTCTACCTACTGTCCACAGCCACTCTGAACTTCCTGCTATATTCTCTTCATTCTTCTCTGACAAAGTCCGCAACATCCGCTTTAAACTGGATCAGACTTCATTCCAACCTGTGTCTCCTGATCCCCAATTCACTGGCACTCCTCTCCTTTTCTTTCACCCCACAAAGCAACAAAGAAATCAAGAACATTCTGAAAGATATGATATAAAAATCATGCAATCTCGATCCTGTACCTGCTTCTCTTTTCATTCAGTGCATTCCACAGCTTATACCTACTATCACAAAAGTAGTAAACTCATCTCTTCTTTCAGGAAATTTTCCATCAGCTCTCAAAACTGTGATAGTCACACCTCTACTCAAAAAGTACAACCTTGATCCCAACATTCTGGAGAACTACAGACCTGTTTCTAATCTGCCTTTCATCTCTAACGTTCTTGAAAAAGTTGTTCTGAAACAACTCAATAGCCATCTTCTCTCCAATAATCTCTTTCCCCCTTTCCAGTCTGCCTATCTCATCAACCACAGCACTGAAACCACCCTGGTCCATACCTTAAACATGCTTCTCCATGCTTCTGACTTAGGGAAAATCTCCCTTCTTACTCTTCTCGACTTATCTGCTGCCTTTGACACTATAGACCATTCAATTCTTCTCTCCTGTCTCAAAAACATGTTCAGTATTAAAGGCACAGCCCTCACCTGGTTTACTTCATACCTTACAGACTGAGTCTATACAGTTGCAGTAAACAAGATTCAATCAGCTCCTGCCAAACTGGAATGTGGTGTCCCTCAGGGATCAGTTCTGGGCCCTCTTCTTTTTAACCTCCATACTGCTCCACTGTCACATATAATAGACCGTCATCACATCAATTATCACTTTTATACCGATGACTCTCAGATTCTCAGCAGTGATACACTTGAAAATCTGCCTTCTCTCTTGACAAATATAACCAGCTGCCTTCAAGATATCCAATACTAAATGATACAAAACAAGCTACAACTAAATGCAGATAAAACCAAAACCATGCTTGTAGGCACCAAACACAAACTCTCCTCTATTTTAACAACTTTAATAGAATTCGATAATACGTCAGTTCCTCTATCCACTTCTGTGAAGTATCTAGGGGTTGTTGTGGAGAACACACTCTCTATGCAAAAATTCATTACCCAGACCTGTCAGTCATGCTACTATCAACTACAACCTATTAGTGCAATTCGAAAGTACCTGTCTACTGATGCAACATCCAAATTTGTCACTTCTCTTATTCTTTCACGTCTGGACTACTGCAATTCTCTTTTAGCTGGTGTGCCATCTCTTTCTTTCTGTCACTCTCTTTCTTTCTCACCTGCATCCTTTGAAGTCTGTGAACTCAACCTCAACTTACCAGCCACTTTATTACTTTCTGCTGTCTGTACCATCCACCTCCTAGTCGTAAAAACAATCTAAAATCTTCTCTTTTTCATCAAGAATTTCAGTCACTCCTGGATCATTACAGCCTCTTTCCCAAGAAACTTATCATTCTCAGCGACTTTAATTTCCACTTCGAAAACCCGTCTTGTCCCGAAGTCAAGCATCTTTCTCTTTCTCTCTCTAACCACTCTCTTTCCCAGCTGGTCAATGAACCAACACACAGGTCAGGTAATATCCTAGACTGGCTCATTACTGATCTTCTGGTTTTTCTGCTGGATTGATGCCCAGGTTTAAAATATGTTGTTTGATATCTGCATCAACTCTATTTTGTTTGCAGCCTATTTGACATTAGAACGATACTCTAGAGTCTGCATTGATGAATGTCACTGGGTCCAGTGAGGAAAACTGGTTGGTGGTAGTGATGGTAGAAGTTTGTGAAACTTGTGCAGTTTATCACGCTGCAGCAGGGTCAGGGTAGTCAGGGACAGCAAGGTCAGCACAGTGAAGCAAATGCAAATCTTGTTGCCATTTTAATAGAGGAAAATATTCAAAAGATAAAAAAGTTTAGAGTTTAAATATTTCACAAAATAAACAATGTCACGAAAAACTGTTCTGACCACTAGATTGTGGAGAGGAACACAAACACGATGATGTAAAAATTGTCCTTGCAGGATATTTGGAAAAATACAGAAATTCACACTTTTAGACAGAGCAACCCATTATGCTACCACCAGGCTCAAAAGCACTTACTCCTCACGAATATGAGTCTGAACTCATCACATACCTACATAAAGGGTAGCAGAGAGACATCCAGAGTCATGAACTGGATGTAGGCCGGCCTCCCAAGAGAGTAAGGAAGATGAAAGGCCCAGAAACACTTGTTTGAAACACTTGTTTCTCATCTCAGGACTCTCTGCTGCCATACTCTACGCGAGTTTCTTACCACTAGATTGTTACATAAAATGTATGTCACATATGAGAGAATCATGGCTGATGCACTGAAACACCATAACGGATCAGTCAGCATTGGTGGCAGAACAATCACAAACCTCCGCTTCACAGATGACATCCAGGAACCAGCAGGATCAGAGCAAGAGCTTGCAAGTCTGACAGAACACCTGAACAAGGCTTCTAAAACTTAATATGGCATGGAAATAAGTGCAGAGAAGACCAAAATGATGACCAATAACGCCAAGGGTATCAGCACTGATATCAGGGTCAATGACCAGAAGCTGGAAACAGTTCAAAGCTTCAAGCACTTGGGAGTCACTGTATCAGACAAGGGGTCCAAGCCAGAGGTAGTATGCAGGATTGCACAGACAATTACAGCACTGTCAAAACTGAATACCACATGGAAAGATAGAAATATCTCACTCAAGTCCAAGATCAGACTAAGGCGCTACCTTGTGATAGCCACATTCCTTTATTTTATGCCTGTGAATCGTGGACCCTGACTGCTGATTTGGAGAGAAGAGTACAGGCAGTAGAGATGAGATGCTTCCGTAGAATCCTTGGCATCTCCTACGGAACCACATAAGTAACAAAGAGGAGCCATTGGTCCCTACGAAAATCTTCTATCAAATTTCTAGCAATTGTAAAGAATTCTAAACTTAAATGGTATGGCATGTCACAAAATCAAAAGGACTTTATAAAACAATACTGCAAGGCACTGTCCAGGGAGGAAA
>CM060344.1:2566027-2568527 GCA_030674155.1 Stramonita haemastoma
TACACGTGTTTACATACATCACTTATTCCCTATCCTGTTCAAAATTAAATTATATATTAAAAAAAACAACAAAAAAACAACAACCCTTTCTCCACCTTTTCCCCCTTCCACATACATATATAGCAAGCAAAGTGTAGCTTTTTCAGTCACAGTGAGCCACACGTGAAAGATTTTTCGGGGTTAGCAGAGAGTATCAATATCTTTAGTCTGTTCTAAGTATGGTTGATTGGATTGATGTGTAGTTCTTAAACATTTTTGCATAAGCGCATTAAGTGATTTTTCAACTGATTTTTGAACTGATTTTTATTTTTGATACATTTTAAATGTTTTGGGAGCTTGTTCCATAAATCACTACCTGAATATAGGAAGCTTGTTTTGTAAAGATTGTTTCTGGGTCTGGGAAATGTTAGTAGATGGTTATGCCTGTGCTCATTAATTTTGAATCTATTGGTGATCTTGGGAGGGGCATTTCCATTGACAACTTTTTGTACAAATAGAGCTTTATTGAGATAAAGCCTGTTTTGAAATGTAAGAATATTTGTTAGCTTATAATCATTGATGGTTAGGGAGCTTGATTTTAATAGGACAAGTTTTAGCGCTCTTTTTATAATCGATGGATGAATTTCAAATTAGTTTCACTGCAGTTGTCCCAAAGAGATGAGGCATAGTCAACTATAGGCAAGATGTGTCCACAAAAAAAGAGTTTGCGTGAATGACTATCTAGAAAGTGTTTTATTTTTGATAGCTGACGTACCTTGTTTGTAAGACGTTTTCCTTGTGCCATCACATGGTCAGTCCAAGTAAGATTATTGTCGATAATTACACCCAGAATTTTGTGTGAGTCAACTTCTTCAATGATTTTTTGATCTATCAACAGAGGTTGAAATTTACTTTTCATTTTTTGCCTCTTTTGTCGTGCTAGTACGTACATACTTTTAGTTTTTTGAGCATTTAAGGACATATGGTTTAATTGAGTCCAAGTAATCAATTTGTTGATATTGTTTTGAAGTTTGAGTGTTAGTCTGTGGGGGTCAGTATCACTACAATAGAGGGATGTGTCATCAGCAAACATTTCACAGCTACAATCTAGAAATAAGGGTAAGTCATTTACATATATTGAAAACAAAAGAGGACCCAATATTGATCCTTGTGGTACTCCATATCTAATAGATACTAATTCTGATGTTTGATTATTTGCAGTTACCAACTGCTGTCTATCTAACAAAAAACTTTTTAAAAGATTGATTATTTCAGGTGTTAGTTTGTATAGGTGAAGTTTACGCACTAGCAGGGAGTGATTAATTACATCAAATGCTTTTTCAAAGTCAACAAAAATTAGGCCTGTATAGTTATTTTCATTTATGTTGTGTAAGAGACTGTCTGTTAGTTGAGTTAGAGCTGTGTGACAAGAATAGTTTTTGCGAAAGCCTGACTGATCTTCATTTATTAGGTTGTTGTTAACAAAGTAGGAATATAAAGATTTTTGGATATGTTTTTCAATGGGTTTGGATAAGACCGATAGGATTGAAATTGGTCTGTAATTTGAAGGACAAGAAGAATCTCCAGATTTGTGGACTGGTATGACTTTTGCCTTTTTAAATATGAGAGGAATGTTGCTTTTATCTATACACAAGTTATATAGATATGTCAGTGTTTCAGCTATAATAGGACCAGAAAGGTTCAATATTTTTCCATCCAGATTGTCAAGGTCACGTGTTCTGGAATTTTTTTTGAGAGATAGACTTTCCAACACGTCTTTAATTGTCATTGGCAATAATTCAACTGGGAATTTAATTTCTTTTGTTTCAATATATTGTTCTAAGTATTGGAGATCATTTTCATTTGACTTATCACATGATATGATTTTAGTAGCGATGTTTGAGAAATGGGTGTTCAGTTCATCAGCTGTTATGTCTTTAACTGTCTTTTGGCTTTTTGATATGGGTCTATTACATAAAATATTGATGGCTTTCCATACCTGGCGAGAGTCGGTAGTTGTAATTAACAGTTTTTGAAAGTAATCACGTTTTGATCTCCGTTTTAGTGAAGTTACTTTGTTTCTTTGCATTTTAAATTCTTCTTTTGTACCATGGGTTTTCAAATAGTCTCTTAAGCGCATTTCTGACTCTATGTCTTTTGTTATCCAAGGAGGTTTTATTTTTTCTTTAACTCTTTTTTTGATGAAGGGGGCATGCCTATCATACACTGAAATAAATGTGGTAATCCAGAATTCTGCAGCTTCGTTGGGGTCTCTGATTTGATATATGTCTTGGAATGGCGAATTTATCAAGTCTGAAAGAAAGTCGTGTGTGTGTGTGTGTGTGTGTGTGTGTGTGTGTGTGTGTGTGTGTGTGTGTGTGTGTGTGTGTGTGTGTGTGTGTGTGTCTTTGCGTCTGTGTGCGTCTTTGAGTATGTGTGTGTGTGTTGTGTTGTGTTGTGTTGTCTTTGCGTCTGTGTGCATCTTTGTGTGTGTGTGTGTGTGTTGTGTTGTATGTGTGTG
>CM060344.1:2573527-2584793 GCA_030674155.1 Stramonita haemastoma
TTTTCTTTGGGGAGAGTGTATGCGCGCATCATGCATGCGCTTGCTCGTGTTTGTGTGTGCACTTTTCTGTGTGTGTGCATGTAGCAGCAGCCCTGCACTTTACTGTGGAGCCTCGTGTTGTACATTATCACTAGTATTATGTATTACTAGGTATTATTGCGTACACTATACCAGCTTTCTTTCCAATAGTCTTGCTGTGTTGAAACTAGTCTGCCCTCTTCAGGGCTGTGTTGTCGCCACAAGACTGGCTCCACACATATGGAAGAAGCTAGTAAAGTGTATATGCATACAGTACAACACTCATGCTGCCCTTGGGTTGGTTTCTGTGGAAAAGACAGGGTAGGATAGGACTTAAGCTGGCACTTTGTCTCACCGTCATCATATCAATTATCACTTTTATGCTGACAACTCGCAGATTCAAAGCAGTGACACACCTGAAAATTTTCCTTCTCTCTTGACAAATATGACCAGCTGCCTTCAAGACATCCAACACCGGATGATACAAAACAAATTACAACTAAATGCAGATAAAACCAAAGCCATGCTTGTAGGCACCAAACACAAACTCTCCTCCATTCCAACAACTTCAATAGAATTCGGCAAAACCTCAGTTCCGCTAACCACTTCTGTGAAGTATCTAGGAGTCGTTGTCGACAACACTCTCTCCATGCAAAATTCTTTACCCAAACTGTCAGTCATGCTACTATCAACTACGGCGTATTAGCGCAATTCGAAAGTACCTGTCCACTGATGCAACATCCAAACTTGTCACTTCTCTTATTCTCTCACGTCTGGACTATTGCAATTCTCTTTTGGCTGGTCTGCCAGCATCATCCATCCACTCCCTTCAACGTATACAAAACTCTGCAGCTCGTCTTGTCCTCAGAAAGAAAAAATCTGAGCACATAACCCTTCTCTTGAAATCTCTCCATTGGCTGCCTGTACCACAGAGAGTAAACTACAAGATCAATACCCTCTGTTACAAATGTCTCCACAATACTGCACCCTCCTACCTCTGTGAATGTCTTCACTTGTACACACCTTCTCGCTCCCTCCGCTTGTCGGCAGATACTTTGTCCTTAAGTATACCCAGATTCAACCTATCTACCGTTGGCCGCTGCTCTTTCTCTGTTTCTGGTCCATCGATGTGGAACGACCTTCCTCTCTCCCTCCGGCAAAAGCCTACTTATGACACTTTTAAATCCAACCTCAAGACACACTTATTCCAAACCTAAGTTTTCTCCTTCCGCTTCCATCTCTTACCTGTCCCTGCCTTCAACATCCACCTGCCAAAGTGTATGACGTTTGTAGGTGTATGTGCCCGCGCGCGTGCTGCGTGCTTGCGTGCGTGCGTGCGTGCGTGCGTGCGTGCGTGCGTGCGTGCGTGCGTGTGTGTGTGTGTGTGTGTGTGTGTGTGTGTGTGTGTGTGTGTGTGTGTGTGTGTGTGTGTGTGTGTGTGTGTGTACATTCGAATTTGTTAAAACTGTAAATTGTTGTTGATTGTGTTTTGTGTTGGTCGAATGCAAGCGCTTCGATTTGTTTTCACAAGATATAGCGCTATACAAATTCCATGTATTATTATTATTATTATTATTATTATTATTATTATTATTATTATTATTATTATTATTATTATTATTATTATTATTATTATTATTATTATTATTATTATTATCATTACCTTCTTGATATGTGCCTTATTCTATGGGGTGTGTATGCATGCAGATATTTGTGTGTGCACTTGTGTTTGTGTGCAGGTTTTATTGTTTGTGTTCATGTGGTGATGACCCTAGACTGTGTTGTGGTGCATCATATGGCTTATTATTGGTAGTATTATATGTAATGTTATGAGTGCAATGTACCATCATTTGTTTTCTCAGTTGTGTTGTATTCACTCCAGTCTGCCCTTTTTGGTGCTGTGATGTCGCCACATGAACAGCATCACCCACATCAAAGATGCTACTTAAGTGTGTATGCATACAGTAGAGCGCTCTCTTGGTGTTGTGGGCTGTGTTACTGTGCACTAGTCAGAGTAGGGCTGAACTCAAACCCACACTCTGTCGCATCTTTTGGATATGCACCTTATTTTTGGAGATGTGTATGGGTGCCTGTACGTGAGCACCCGCTGTTGTTTGTGTGTGCAATTTTCTTGTGTTTGTATGAGGCAACAACCCTTCACTGTGCTTTGGTGCATCATATTGTAGATTATTGGTAATGTTATGTGTGATAATTTGTTTTATTGCGTACACTGTACCAGCATTTTTCCAATATTATGACTCGCTATGTTCAAGCCAGGCTGCCCTCTTCAAGGCAATGGTGTTGCCACAAGAACAGCACCACCCTTATCAAAGAGAAAACCAAGTGACCAGGGATACAAAAGACTGGGATCTTCTATCAATCTGCATCAGTGAGGGCAATGTCACCTGCTAACACCATCATCTCTCTAATAAAAACTGAGCCAACTCTGGTCTTGGCATTTAGGTGGGCCACATCAACCAACTGTATTTTTGAATTCGTATTTTGTACAACTTTATGTCACACCAGATATCTCTGCGTGAAATTCGGGCTGCTCTTCCTGGGGAGAGCGTGTCGCCGCATGTGCAGCGCCTACCCATTGTTTTTTTCTTTTTCCTGTATGCAACAGTATTTTGTTTTCCTATCAGAGTGGCTTTTTTCTACAGAATTTTGCTAGGGTCAACCCCCTTGTTGCCGTGGGTTCTTTTATGTGCACCAGATAGTGATGTGTAACACACGGGACCTTGGTTTATCGTCTCATTCAAAAGACTAGCGCCCAGACCACCATTCAGGGTCTAATGGATGGGGGAAAAGTTTAGGGCCCAAACGGGGTACAAACCATGACACACTCCAGCCTGGACTTTTTGCTTTCTCGGCAAGGTGCGTTACCACCTAGACCACCATCCTTTCTGCTGTGTGCATGGACTCCTCTCATGGAGAGTCTGATGGCACAGTTCAGCAGCATGGAGAAGAAAATACCAAACAAGGTGGAGGCAAGGACGCATCCTTGTTACACACCACTCTTGATTACAAAAGATTTCAAGTTTTCATCACCACGGTTGACTTCACCCTTCATGTGGTGAAAGGAGGCTCGTTGTGATGCTGAGCAGCCTTGGGGGCATCAATGCTCTTCAGCATTTGGAACAGACCTCTTCTGCTCACGACATTGAATGTGATTGTAGGGTCAATGATGGTGATGAAAAGTAGAATCTGCTGTTATTGGTGTTGTTTTCTATGCATGTGACTTACTGATAGAATCATAAAAACTATGGATCTTTCATCTCTGAACCTGCATTGTTACTCTGGGTCAATACTGCTGGCAAGGCATTAAAGTCCTGCCAACACCCCCCTAGCAAACTCTCTGTCCATAATGCCTGGTAGAGAGATGCTCCGGTAATCATTGCAGTCACTTCAGTCATGCCACCCTTGTTGGTTTAAATAACTGTTGTTTAATAAATAACTGCAAGAGCACAAGCCGATGATAGCATAATAGGGGAAGAACGTCAAGCTGTAGCTTATGTTAGTCCCATCCTTGTTACAAACCAAGAAAATCTAAAGCTTTGTGAAAGCACAGAGATCAAGGCAGTGTGTCACAATGTCACAGAAATCAAGGCAGTGTGTCACAGTGTCACAGAGATTAAGGCAGTGTGTCACAGTGTCACAGAGATCAAGGCAGTGTGTCACAGAGATCAAGGCACTGTGTCACAGTGTCACAGAGATCAAGGCAGTGTGTCACAGTGTCACACAGATCAAGGCAGTGTGTCACAGTGTCCCAGAGATCATGGCAGTGTGTCACAGTGAAGTCATTCACAGAGATGAGCAGGAACAATTATGTGGAGACATTTGTAGCAGAGGGTGTTGATTTTACACTGTATTGTTTGTGCAACGGGAAGTTTGGAAACAGACTGCAATATAAGGGTAAAGTGTTCAGATTCTGTCTTTTAAGAGCAAGTCAAGGAGCCCTGTGTTTGTTTCTGTTGTTGTTGGTGGTGTTGTTGCTGTTGTGTGTTTCTCTAGCTGAACACTCTGGGGGTCATCCAGAACAACTGTGCACTCTGATCCATTCATCCCAATTAGAAATTACTGCAGACTGAATGAGAAGTTTGGGACTATGACTGCTTTGAAGTACTTTGCTATATGGACAGCCATTTTTTGTCCTTTAATTAATCCTCTTAGCCCCATAACACCTGCAGCTGACAGTAATAGCACCTCCCTCTATTTTGCCCCCACCCCCCAGCTGGCAGTTGGTCCTGACCACGTGGGCATTACTTTTCCATCACACAAACATCTTGTGGTTCTCACAAAATATGTCTGAAATATGGTGGGGCGATGAGGGATGGTTTCAGAGGGTGCCAGTCATAAATGTTTTAGACCACTAACAGTGTGTACCTGGGAGGGAGGGAAGGAAGAAAGCATCATCATCATCATCATCATCATCATCATCATCATCATCATCATCATCATCATCATCATCATCATCATCATCATCATCATCATCATCCTTTACACCCAGTGGTGTGTAGGGCAGCAGCAAAGTCTTTCCACCCCTGCCTATCCTGGGCCAGCCTGGCCAATGAACTCCAAGAGTACTGCATGGCTTCCATCTCACATTCCACTGTCCTCCTCCATGTTGTTCTTGGTCTTTCTCTCTTTCTCTTGTCGTCTGAAGTCCAGTGCAGTGCTGTTCTTGCGACAGATTGTGTATCTCTCCGGAGTACATGCCCAGAAAAAAGCATAGCCAGTGATAAAAAAACGCTTTTTGTTGGTTGCAGACGATTCATCTAATTTAGACAATGAATTAAAGATGTTTACATTGTTAGTAGAACAATCTGAATAATGTTAGGTAAGTCAGATAGCAAAAGCTGAGGGGGAAGAGGAGTACAGAAATGACGCAGTGAAGGTGAAGAGTGATCCAGAAAATAACGCACTACAGGGCACATTCCTGCAAGTACAGACACCTGTGCTACACACACAACTGTGGAGAAAGTGGACCTCCCCACAGATTAACGGCATAGAGGCCTGAAAACGTGACGTCTATTTACCATTCTCTAGTTATTACCACACTTCTCATTTGAAACTGCAACGGCAGAAACAAACAGATAATCTGGTAACCAAAACAGCAATAGGGAAAAGAAAATACGTCCCCAGTCTGCCGAGGTTTGACAAGTGACAGCAATAGGTTCATCCCCCACACAGTGATGTGATGTGTACAGGTTCATCCCTCCCCCCACATCCACAGTTTGTGCTTTCTGTGATGTGATGTGTACCTGTGCCATCGTCGTGAATACTTTACCATTTCACCAATATTGTTTAACATGATTCAACAGCTTCAAAATTAAGATATATCTATAGATAAAAACAAACAAAAAAGACGAAAAACAAAAAGATAAGAAAGAAAAGATAAGAAAGAAAAGACAAAAAAGAAATACACTCAAAAAAGTCACACACACACACACACACACACACACACACACACACACACACACACACACACACACACACACACAGTCACGCACACGCGGGCGCATCCACCACACAAGCAGGTATGCACATACACAGATGCACACATCTAGAGTTTGAGAAATCATTAAGTGTTTAAACAAACAAATTATGTCAGTTACAACATCACTCATGCCATTGTTTAAAACTTGAAAAAAAGAAATGTAAATGGAACGATTTATATCAGGTTACAATATATCCAATTACAATGTGTGTGTGTGTGTGTGTGTGTGTGTGTGTGTGTGTGTGTGTGTGTGTGGTGTGTGTGTGTGGTGTGTGTGTGTGTGTGTGTGTGTGTGTGTGTGTGTGTTGTGTGTGTGTGTGTGTGTGTGTGTGTGTGTGTGTGTGTGTGTGTGTGTGTGTGTGTGTGTGTGTGTGGTTGTGTGTGTGTGTGTGTGTGTATGTGTGTGTGTGGTTGTGTGTGTGTGTGTGTGTGTGAACATAGAGAATAATTATTTTGAGATGTACCATGATGGTGACATCATTTGGACAGTGGGCTGTTTCCATGGTGTTGCTGTCTTCCTTCCCTGGATGCCTCTGAAGCTGTCTCATGGACAGATGGAGCAGAGGGACTCTGAGCACCACAGCGGATACAGTGGAGAAATTCCCTTCTGAATTTGGTTCCAGTCAGGCAGTAGACAACAAAGTTGATGGCGCTGTTGGTGAACCACAGAAGTTGTGTTGCTGCATTCAGCAATACAGTTATGGCGTATGCGTAATGGTGTTGAAATATGAAATCCAAATTTTGATTAAACCACAGTAAGTAAACGCATACTGGCAGGGTTAACACCAGAAAAGCACAGCATATTGCCAAAACCATGAGGGTTGTCCCCCTCCACCACCACCACCACCAAACTGAGATAGTGCCATGGTCAGACAAAAGAAAAATATGAGCATCATGAAAAAGGAAGGAAGAATATCAAGTTAGACCTATAACGCAAAAGTCTTACATGCCATATTTATATAGACAAACCAAAAAAACATCATGATAAAACTGTGTTTTAAAAGCTGTATGTCGGCTAGCATAGTTATAATTATTTTATGATATTTGAAACTGGGTCCTCAGCACACCTTTTGTTGTGTGGTTCGTGTACGTGTATGCTCGCTTCCCTTTCTATCAGTATGTCTGTCAGTCTGAGAGTCGTACATCTGTCCACTACCTTTCTCAAATAACTGGCGATACGAGAGAAAGAAAGACAGACCGATAGATACATGGACAGACAGACAGACAGACAGACAGACAGACAGACAGACAGACAGACAGACAGACAGACAGAAAGAATATCAAAGAAAGAAGAAAAATATAAATGGACACAATCAAAATAATTCTAACTAGGAAAACATGCAAACCACATACAACGTACAGGTGTGTTTTCTTATGTATTCCGGGTTGTTTTTTTAATGAATTTTGTATATGATTGTCGCGCGCGCGGGCGTGTGTGTGTGTGTGTGTGTGTGTGTGTGTGTGTGTGTGTGTGTGTGTGTGTGTGTGTGTGTGTGTGTGTGTGTGTGTGTGTGTGTGTGTGAAGATAGGTAAAAAAAGACATTTTTGTGGTTGAAACAATTGCAAATACTTTTGTTCTGAATGAGAATTTGGGAGTACACAGTGATACGTCGCAGAGACAAACTGAAATTAATGTTGGCAAAAATCAGAACTCGATTAAAAGGGAGACAATAATACAGTTAAACTAATATCCCGTTCTTGCTTCCCTTAGACCATAGATCTTCCAACCAGAGCAACAAGGGAGACGGAGCCCTACATAATCATCATTCTATTTTTTTTTCTATTCTTTTATATTCATTTACTCTTTTATACCAAGGATAATGGAATAAGCACTCATGTGCTTTTTGCCATCCAGTCCCCGTGTGTATGCAGCTTTGTAAATCTTGTCATCTGTTCCTACCGGCACACAATGGCCTACTCTTACGAAAAGCGGAACAGGATTTAACATGTACGCAAGATGTTGTGCGTGCATTCGCACACTGGGCCTCGGTTTATAGTCTCATCCGAAGGACTTTTGGGGAGAGTGGAGTCAGCACTGATGTTAACTCCAGGGGAAAAATCCCCTCGAACGGGACTCGAACCCGGGTCGTCAAAATGTTAAATTTTATGCATACCAAGAATAAGGCGTATTTCGAGAAGATGTGACAAAGGGCCAGTTTGAATTCCGTCCTACCCCGACTTTTCCATAATAACAGCGCCCAGGGCACCAAAAGAATGCTTTACTGCACGCATACACTTTACCACGGGGGACGGATAGCCTAGTGGTCAGAACATTGCGCTGGCAATTTGACGACCCGGGTTCGAGTCCGGTCGAGGAAATTTTTCTCCTGGAGTTAACGTCAGTGCTGACTCCACTCTCCCCAAAAGTTCTTCGGATGAGACTTTAAACCGAGGCCCCGTGTGCGAACGCACGCAGAACATCTTGCGCACACGTTAAATCCTGTTCCGCTTGTCGTAAGACGTAGGCCATCGTGTGCCGGTGGGAACAGATGACAATATTTACAAAAACTGCATACACACGGGGACCGGATGAAAAAAAAGCACATGATTGCTTATTCTGTTATCCTCGATATAAAAGAATAAATATAAAAAAATGAATACATAATATAAACTAGCTTCTGTGATGTTGGTGGCACCGTTCTTGTGGTGACACCACAGCCCAGAAGAGGGCAGCCGGCTTTAATATAGCAAATTTGTTCGAACGAAAGCTGGTGCAGTGTACGCAATGATACATAGTAGTACATAGAATATCATTGATAGGGTCCTAATATACAATGATTATGATGCACAAGGGCTAAGTGCAAGGCCACCGCCACATGCACATGCACAAAAATACGCAAACACACCCCATGCAAGCATGGGCGTGCATACCCCACCCCCTACTCCCTCAAGAATTAAGCGTATTTCGAGATATGACAAGAGAGTGCTGTACTGTATGCATACACACTTTCCTAGCATCTTTCATATGCATGGCACTGGTCTTGTGGCGAGAACACAGCCCCAAAGGAGGCAGCCTAGCTCAATTTACGAAGTCTGTGGGACGAAAACTGGTACAGTGTACGCAACAATACATAGTGTTACACATAATATTAATGATAATGTACTATATGATGCACCACAGCACAGTGCAGTACCGTCACCACACGCACAAACAAAAAAAAACCGCACAAAAACTAGCGCGCGCACTTATGCACACTCGCATACACAATCCAAGAATATGGCGCATATCGAGATGTGACGAAAAGGCCTGTTTGAGTCTCATCCTACCCCAACTTTTGCGCAGTAACAGAGCCCACGGCATCATGAGAGTGCTCTACAGTATTCATACACACATTATTATCATCTTTGGTCTGCATGGCGCTGTTCTTGTGGCGACACCACAGCCCCGAAGAGGGCAGCCTGCCTTGAATATAGCAAATCTGTCAGAATGAAATCTGACACAGTGTACAGAACAATAAATAGTATTACACATAATATTAATGATAATAATATACAATATAATGCACTACAGAACAGTGCAGGGCCGTTGCCACACGCACACATACATTTCTGAAAGCAGCCTACAAATCACTACCCAAAGAAAAACCCAAAGGGTAAAACGTTTGTGACCAGCTGAACAAAACCTTGAATCTGAACGCAACTGTGCGTGTGTTGTGTCGTAAAGTGGTAAAAATCGTAAAGTAAACATGCTCAAGAGAGGTAAGAACTTGTCCCTGGTTCTAAAACTTCCTGTGGAAACTTAATAAACTTCTCCTTCCCTTTACCACAGATGGGCTGTCAGTACACAGGCTGCTAATTGCTAAACAAAGGAATCTGAATCTGACATTCTCTTTAGGAGCCTGCCTGTCAATAGAACAACAGAGTTTACTCGGAAAGTCAGAAAGTCTTGCACTCGTTTTGAGTTTGATCTTTTGTCTAGATAGTATATTTTTATGGCTATCATTTTGAGTCGGTTTTCAAGCGTATTGACAGAAAGGGGTGTGCTCGGCAGTTTAGAAATAATTTCCAGTTTCATTTAGACCAGTTTGGGGTTGTTTTGCTCTTGAAGGTCTGACTTTAGTTATGGACAGTAAACACATTTAGGGACACAACACTACACGTGCAAATCATATCTCTGTGGAGGTAGGTCAGGTGAGTTGATGTGATTTTTCTTTTTTTCTTCTTTTTCTTTGCCATTTCAAACCGCCTGACATCTGCATGCAGTGTGGACCACTTGACCAGCAGGGGAAACAAGATGCGTGGGAGTTTGAACATCAACATCACGTTTGGGCTTTTGTCTTTTTTTTGTAAAGACTATGAAGGAGAGCAGTAATGGTAAGTAACTTTTTAGTTAGAAGTAGCTACTTAGTAACAAGGCCGTAGTATCGATTGATATTTGTGTTAGAACTTGGGGGGGAAACCTGCTTTTGTAGATGTCTTGACAACTGCTGCCGAGAAATGTTGCTCTTGAAGGCAAGGAGTGATCTGGTGTCTTCACAAATATTCACTTAACTAAGAGTCTGATGTGGTCTAGTTGTATCATAAACCCACCAGGACTATTCTGTGGTGTTGCAAATTGGAGGGCACAGTTGTCATGAACCAAAATGGTTTGGTACTGTCACCGATAGGCATCCTTCAAACACACACACACACACACACACACACACACACACACACACACAGGATATAAGGGAAAGTTTTTAGTGTGAGTTTAAGATCTTAACTCCTACCCCCTCACCCCCCATCCATAGAGAAAGCTAAACCCTTACTCCTATCATAATGGGAAAGATATTCAGATGCTGTCCTCCTTCTTACAGCCGGTTTTTCAATATTGTCAAATAGAGAGCTGTAGAATTGGGAAATGGAAAAAGAAAGATTTTTTGGATACACGATCTTTATATTTAATGGTAGGCAGGCATCTTTACACCCACAGGTGCAAATAGACATCTTGTGTTTTAAGACATGTTCATGCATCGAACTGAATGTCAAAGTCATTCGGATGAGACTATAAACCGAGGCCCAGTTTGTGAACGCACGCAGAACATCTTGCACACACGTGAAAACCACGTTCCGCTTTTCGGAAGAGCAGGCCATCGTGTGCCGGTAGGAGCGGATGACAAAATTTAAAAAAACAAAACCCAGCATGCACACAGGTGTCGTGTTTAAACGCCATCCCTGAGAAAAAAAAATAATGGGTAGACGCTGCACATGTGGCGACGCGCTCTCCCCGGGGAGAGCAGCCCGACTTTCACGCAGAGAAATCAGCTGTGACATAAAGTGGTATAAAATAAAATAAATTTTCTTGCTGAAAGTTTTTGCAGGGCAGTTTTGATGTTTTCACGACAAAACTGACAATAAGGATAAATGGAATAATGGGGGTTTTTTGCCTGTTGTCAAAATGTTTGTGAATTTTAACATCTATAATTGTTTTCCTCTCCGGCTAGTGCTCCAAGGTCCACTGAAGTTGAGATTTTGTGTAAGCGACCGTTTTTACCCACCGTTAAGGTAGCCGCATTCCGAGTTCAAGAATGATGTCTAAACACAACATCTATGGGCGTGCGGTTCAAAATAAAAAATATCATCTGTTCCTACGGGCACAGAATGGCCAAATCTTCCCAAATGCGGAACAGTTTTAACGTGTTGTAGTTGTAGTCATTTTAAAGTCTATCCACACTTGCTGATATTAAACATTTGTTGTCAACGAGTTTAGATTGCTTGACTCTACATTTATGAGTTGTGCTTGGCCGTTTCTTGAGAGAAAAATATGGA
>CM060344.1:2584893-2592393 GCA_030674155.1 Stramonita haemastoma
GTCCATCTGGGTAATTTTCAAACAACTCGAACTTTAACATTGAAGAGGGCATCCGGACCCAAATCTTATGACACACCTTGTTTTTTAAAAGATATCTTTTTTAAAAAAAACAAAAAAAAACCCTTAAATTAAAACTACCTTTCAAAATGTCTTGAAAAAGGTGTGTTTGTGTGTGTGTTTTGGTGGGTGTGTATTGTGGTGGGGTGTGTGTTTTGGTTTGTTTGTTTGTGGTGTGTGTTGTGGTGTGTGCATCCATCATGCATGCGGATGTTTTCCTCTGTCCCCTGTCTCTGTGTTGGGTTTTTTTAAAATTTTTCCTTCTTTTATTTATTTTTCCCCCAAAATTTTGCTAGCAAAAAACTCTACAAAAAGGGCAAAAAGGGTCCAAAACCTGCAGAGGGGCTGGGGAGAATTTCTGGTTCAACGGCATCTTTATAACAGGGCCCACCCCTGAAAAAACCCTAAAAAGAAAAGAATGCTTTATTTTAAAAAAAATATAAATAATAAAGAAATATACTGAAGTTTCAAAACCATACTTTTTTAAGGAAAAGAATATTTTAATCTTTAAAAACGTTTTTGAAAACATTATTTGAATTAAAAAATTTTGAATCAAGAGCAAAAAAACAAAACCTTTAAGTCTACAACAATCTCAATCGTTTAAAATTCCAAAAAGAAAAGCCTCCAATTTCATGACCCGGGGGGTAGACCTCACAGATAAAAAAACCCTAACAAAAACCCGGGGGCCAAGGGGGTAAAACACTAATCAACGTTTGGGGCTTTTTCAAACGAAGAGGATTATGTGGGTGACAAAATTAACAGAGGAAAGGGGGGACGGCCACAACACCCCAGGGGGTTTTTTGCAACCCCCGACTTCGCCTTGTTTTTTCCACACGACCTCTCAACCCAACTGAAAAAACCTTTTGGGTAATTAAATTTTAAACCCCTTTACCTCTAACCCCCCTGTAACAAATTTTTAAAATTTATAACACATGACCCCTCAACCCAAAAGGAAAAGACATTTAAAAATTTTATAACACACGGGCCCCCCCAACCCGCTGTACTCATTGAATAATTATTAACAACAAACCCCAAAAAAACCCAAAATTTTACTGGGGGGAAAAAAGAGAACCTGACTACAAAATTATCATTTTTTACTCACAAAGAGTGAAAGTTATACTGGGACAAAGGAAAATCCTTGACAACGGGGGGGAAAGGGCCCAAAGGGGGGGGTGGGGGAAAGGTTGTGCAAAACAACATACAAAAAAAAAAAATTACAAAAGCGTTTCAAAAGGTAAATACTTCGCCGCTCCCCTTCTTCTTCCTACTCTCACACCCCCTACACAGCACATTTGTGATCTACTCCCCCCAAAACCCCGGAACGATGCACACAAACAACACCCCCCAATCACACCCTCCCACACAAACACAAATCTACACACAAAAAACACATTTAGT
The DNA here is from genome assembly GCA_030674155.1 of Stramonita haemastoma. Lineage (NCBI taxonomy): Eukaryota > Metazoa > Mollusca > Gastropoda > Neogastropoda > Muricidae > Stramonita > Stramonita haemastoma. Next base: position 2,586,349 of record CM060344.1, read on the forward strand.
ATACACCCCACACATAACAACATACACACACTACATCACACCAAACAGCATACACACATACAACACAGACATGCATACGCAAACACCAAAACAACACAAACACATACACACCGCCCACAATAACCAACATCCCCATTCCACCAAAAACCAACCCCCCACTCCCCCAAAACCCCCCAAAAAAAGGGCATAAACAAAAATCATTCCCCAAAAACGCATGCAAAAAAACTTGAACCCCAGGTCAAAACCTTTCCTTTTTTAAAATTCCATTGGTCCCTAGGAACAGATAAAAAATTTTTAAAAAAACGCAAACACGGGACAAATGTTAAAAAGGCACATCAGTGCTTACTCCGTTAACCCTTGAACAAAAAAAATAACACAAAAATGTTTAAAAAACCCAACCAATAAACTTTCCAAAAAAAACAACAACAGAGCACTTCAAAACCTGGTTAATCCACTGGCTAACCTACCCACTTCCGAACGGGTCACAATGTTAACACAAAATTACATCAACTGAAAAGAGGGAATGAGAAAAAGGAATCCCAAACCAATCTATTCTGGGCCTGAAAAAGGGGGGCTTTCAGAACTGTCTTACAGCCAAACTTCACCTATCAGCCCCCTACCCATTCCCGCCTCTTACACTTTTTTTTTTTTTGGGTGAACGCTTTTCAAGCTTTTTTTCTCTGGCTCTTTGGGTGAAATAGCAAAAAACTTTTCCCATGCCATGTCTGGGGCTGGATTCCTGCCTATTGCAGCTACTGCTTCTTCAGTGAGTCCCCTGAGGCTTTTTCCTGGGAATGCAGCAGGGGCCCCTTTCCCCCTGTTTTTAGGTGGCCAAAGAAGACAGCTTTGGTTTTTCCTGTGTCCTCCTTACTCCATCTTCAGCCCAACCAAGATGCTGCCACAACACTATGGACTCCAGACCAGGCAGGTTGGCTCTGTGGAAGAATTTCTTCATTGCTGACATTATCTTGCCCACTGGACACCAAGGATGGAAGGAAGGTGTGTTAATGAAGTGCTCCAACAGTTTGACCAGCTGATGACTGTGCAGGACCCCAGGGTTCTGAACCATACAACAGGGCAGGGCCACCACAGCTCTGTGTCCTTGGATTTTTGTGAGAGGCAGAAGAGATTGGTTCTGCCATACATTCTTATAACTATAGACAGCACACACACACACAACACACACACACACACACCCACACACACACCACACATCACAACACACACACACAAAAGAACACACACACACAAAAATACACATAAATAACACACACAAATGGCAAACACACTAACACACATACCAACACTAAAACACAAAAAATACAAACACACAAAACACACACACACAACAAAATACACACACACACACACACACACACACACACACACACACAAACACAACAAATACACACAAATGCACACACACACACACAACACACACATACTAACACTCAAAACACCACCCAAAAATACAAACACACAAAACACACACCACACACACAAAAAACAAACTCATACACACATCAAACACACACACACAAATACACACATACAAAAACACACACAAATGCACACACACTAACACACATACCAACACTCAAACAAAACAAAAATACAAACACACACCCCCACAAAGCATGTGAACGCACACAGAACACCTTGTGCACACATTGAAACTTGTTCCACTTTTTTGGAAGAGTAGGCCATTGTGTGCCAGCGGGAATGGATGACAAAGTTTACAAAACTGCATACACACAGGGACTGGATGTGAAAAGGCACAGGAGTGCTTATTTCAATTATTTCAAAAATAAACATTTAAAAAAAGGAATACCACACACACACCAAGGAAAACGGACAGAAGTTTTCAACTGACCCCAAATTACACAAACCTTGCCACATGCCTGTACTGGCCTGGTGGCACAGCAGTGACTTTCATGCAGCCAGTGTCACTGACTGACTGAGCTGGTCTTTCTGTGGCTGTCTGTCTGTCCGTCCATCCTGCAAACACAAGCACATGGTGGAAAAAATAATCTTATGGGGAAAAAAGCAGCAAACCAATTCAATGGACTGAATGTCCATACCACCACCACAAATTAACAGTCTAACAAAACCATATAAATCATAATAGCTTGGTAAATAGAACTGAAAAATATTTCAAGCAATATTCATTACTATGGAAAAAGAGCAGCAACAATAGCAAAAATACACCCGGACAAATATCTAAAAATAAGGAAAGTATGCATAACACTTAAAGGAAAACAATGGCATAGTAAATTACATCACAAACACACACACACACACACACACACACACAACACACACAACACACACACAAAACACACACTACACACACACCACACATGCCACACACACACACATGCACACCATCAACATTCTAAGGGAAAGAATATACTTTCTATATACAGATTAATTATTACACATTTTTTTTAAAATAAAAGAGGAACTAATCTGATTGATGAGGGAGAGATTGATTTATTTGATTTGATTTGATTTATTTCTTTTATATCGAGGATAATGGGATAAGCACTCTTGTGCTTTTTTATATCCAGTCCCCATGTGTAAAGCATTTTGTAAATGTCATCTGTTCCCACCGGCACACGATGGCCTACTCTTACGAAAAGCAGAACAGGATTTAAATGTGGGCAAGATGTTCTGTGTGCATTGGCACAGGGGGTCTGGGTTTATAGTCTCATCCGACGGACTTTTGGGAGAGTAGAGTCAACACTGATGTTACACTCCAGGAGAAAAATCTCCACCAGACTCAAACTCGGGTCTTCAAATTGTCAGCCGATGTTCTGACCACTAGGCTATCTGTCATCCCTTAGAGAAAAGAGAGAGAGAGAGAGAGAGAGAGAGAGAGGAGAGAGGAGAGAGACAGACAGACAGACAGACAGACAGACAGACAGACAGACAGACAAGAGAGAAAGAGAGAGAGAGAGATCAAATTCTTTGATTTGGAGGATAATGATTAAACACTCATGTGCTTTTTTACATCCAGTCCCTGCCCCTTGGAACACATCATGATAATGATAATAAAATAAATCCAATACAGGCACATCATAATTAAAATAAGCCCAATACCCATATATTTACACACACAAAAAGCAAAGCAACAAGAAAAATAAGTATAAAAAAAGAAACAAAAATACCCAAACCAAAACAACCCCCCAAAAAAAACCAATCCCTCCCCACAAGATAAAGGATATTAAGCGGAAGCATATTACACCTGCATGCATCCAAGGGGCACACACACACACAATGGGCACAGAGAGAGAGAGAGAGAAGAGAGAGAGAGAGAGAGAGAGAGAGAGAGGAGAGAGAGAAGAGAGATACAATTCTCAATTTCAGGATTTAAAAAAGGGAGACACTCAGACACAGAACCCTTCAAATGATAAAAAATGGGGGGGGGGGGGGGGGGGGGGGGGGGGGGGTAATTATCTCCCTTTCTCAAGTCAACTTACAGCTATACATGTACAAAAGAAAATACCATTATTTTGCTGCATTAGTATTTTTGTTTTCTGATCTTTTTTCTGATCAACTGGGCCCTTAAAAAAATCGATGCCTTCATAAATGGGAGCTATCAGATGGTACTATGTTGGTCTAATCAAAATTAATATTTTTTAAATGGTAGGGACTTAAATATAATAGCAACAACAATGGGCACCTTACCATAACCAGAAAACTGATCCATGGAATCTGCCAGTGCACAATGAGAAGCAATCATTCTTGACTAGGTGAGGGGGAAGAAAAACATCCTTCATAACTGCCACATTTAAACTCTGGCCCTCTGGTACTGTAATAGTTGTCCCTTTTTGTAAATTATTTTCAAACACTTCAAAAGTCACACGTGTTCCGCCATCTTGTTTTTGTTGAGGTGCTAAAAGGCAAATAGTGGTTGGTCAGAACTCAAGCTTCTTGGCCAATCAGATATTTTGACAAAAAGTTGTGTTTGGTGTGCCTATTTTGAGATTATCTGCACAGCATAAGGTGGCCTGTCTTCATGTGTGTGTGTGTGTGTGTGTGTGTGTGTGTGTGTGTGTGTGTGTGTGTGTGTGTGTGTGTGTGTGTGTGTGTGTGTGCCTCTAATGCCTATGGTGGCATAACATAAAATGTTTGGAGCCTAGATGCCCCAGTCTGGCAATGGCTCAATTTTTCATCCTCCATATCAAAGTATGAAGTGATTTTTCTCAAAATTAATACTTGAAAAATCAACTAACAAAGGAGGAGAGTAAAATGAGAGAGAGAGAGAGAGAGAGAGAGAGAGAGAGAGAAGAGAGAGAGAGAGAGAGAGAGAGAGAGAGAGAGAGAGAGAGAGAGAGAGAGAGAAGAGAGAAAGAGAGAAAGAGAGAAAAGAGAGAGAGAGAGAGAGAGAGAGAGAGAGAGAGAGAGAGAGAGAGAGAGAGATTATTAATTAATTAATCTATTCTTTTATATTAAAGAGAATGAAATAAGCATTCATGTGGGTTTGTTTGTTTTTGTTGGTTTTTTAAACATCTAGTCACCATGTGATTGCAGTTTTGTAAATTCTGTCGTTTGTTCCCACCAGCACATAGGGCCTGGCCTACTCTTTTGAAAAGCAGAAATGTATTTAACATTGTGTGTGTGTGTGTGTGTGTGTGTGTGTGTGTGTGTGTGTGTGTGTGTGTGTGCGTGTGTGTGTGTGTGTGTGTGTGTGTGTGTGTGTGTGTGTGTGTGTGTGTGTGTGTGTGTGTGTGTGTGTGTGTGTGTGTGTGTTTCATGTCATTGAAAATAAAAACAAACAAAAAAACCCACATACACATATACTCTAATTTTCCAAGCAATCTCCCAAAATGTGCCCTTAAATGAATATGATCATGGATTAATAATCATGCCCCACATTTTAAAAGCTAAAGTGCTAAAGCACAAAGTGGACTGACTTGTTTGGAAGACTAACGAAAGAAAGGAAAAAAGAGGACTAACCTTGTAGATACTATTTCATCACATAGGCCTGTGGTTTTTTGGGGCAAAGGCCAAAAGTTGAGCATCTGCACACCCTGCTACTACACATGCAGGTCATGGAAACAAGTACTTTAGTTTCTGGCAAATGGTCATTTTGGCTGCGACTGATCAACTTCAGTTCTGCAAAGATGTCTTCAAATGTCTATGGCATGATGAAAAACTTACATGACAAATGTTTCATTCTGTCAGTTACTTGAATAAGATACAGACAATCTTAGTACAAAGCAAATTTGACTTTTTTGTGGGGAGACAGTTTTGTCCTGATTTCTTTGTTTGCTTTGGTTGTTTTTGTTTGATTTGTTTTTGTTTGCTTTTTTTAAAATAAATTTTTTTAGTCAATGTCACACAGTGTGATCATACTTTCAATTACACACACACACACACACACACACACACACACACACACACACAACACACACACACACACACACACACACACACACACACACACACACACACACACACAAGTTTGACATCTGTTGATCAATTATAAAAAGTTGTTAAAGAATTTGGTTCACGCAAAATTCTGGGTGTAATCATTGATAAAAATCTCACTTGGACTGACCCCATGATGGCACTGGGAAAAGGTTCAGATATAAAAAGCATAAAACGTTTTCTAGATTAGTTCATGCAAACTCTTTTTTGTGGCCAGTATTTGCCTATTGCTGACTATGCTTCATCTTTTGGGACAGCTGCAGTGTGGATTACTTGGTACATGGTAGTATGATCATTTTACATTATCATATTGCCGTTTGCTGCTTGTGTTTCACCCCTTCCTCCTTATTACCCCCCCCCCCCTCCTTGTCTGCTCCAAGGCTTTTTGTTTTTGTTGGTTGTATTGTTGCTCTTAGTAGTGATGGGTGATTATCATACTGTATCATTATTAAAATTAGCATTATTCGTGATTTATTTGTTTGGCAAACTTTGTCTGTTTGATTGTTATTGTATGAATATAGAATTGTTACATACTGTACTTTTTAAGAGTATGAAAGTGTGTGTATATATGATTGAGGACAGATGCCATTGCTGACAGGCTTTTTTTTA
>CM060344.1:2594893-2604893 GCA_030674155.1 Stramonita haemastoma
ACAAACGCACTGACAAACACCGGCGCGCTCACCCGTGCGCGCATGCATACCCACCCCCCTGCCAAAAAGGTGCCGTTTGGGGCAAAGACGGGACCCAAAGAGCCCTTTTCGGGCCCGTCCGGCCCCGACTTTTGCACGGCTACAGACCCCGAGGCACCAGGACGGTATGGCACCGTGTGCATACTCCCTCCCCTACCATCTCCGACGCGTGTGGCGCCGGACTTGTGGCGACAACGAAGCCCCCAAGAGCTGAGAAAGCTAGTTTGCGGCAAGGAAATCGGGTAAGTGTACGCACCGAAAACCAAGCAGGGCGCCCATTAATAATGACAATCTACAGCCATGTCATGCACAGGGCAAAGTGCAGGGTCCCGCCACATGCGCGCACACAAACAAACGCACTGACAAACACCGGCGCGCGCGCGCGTGCGCGCATGCATACCCACCCCCCCTGCCAAAAAGGTGCCGTTTGGGGCAAAGACGGGACCCAAAGAGCCCTTTTCGGGCCCGTCCGGCCCGACTTTTGCACGGCTACAGACCCGAGGCACCAGGACGGTATGGCACCGTGTGCATACTCCCTCCCCTACCATCTCCGACGCGTGTGGCGCCGGACTTGTGGCGACAACGAAGCCCCCAAGAGCTGAGAAAGCTAGTTTGCGGCAAGGAAATCGGGTAGAGTGTACGCACCGAAAACCAAGCAGGGCGCCCATTAATAATGACAATCTACAGCCATTATGCACCAGGGCAAAGTGCAGGGTCCCCGCCACATGCGCGCACCAAACAAACGCACTGACAAACACCGGCGCGCGCGCGCGTGCGCGCATGCATACCCACCCCCCCTGCCAAAAAGGTGCCGTTTGGGGCAAAGACGGGACCCAAAGAGCCCTTTTCGGGCCCGTCCGGCCCCGACTTTTGCACGGCTACAGACCCCGAGGCACCAGGACGGTATGGCACCGTGTGCATACTCCCTCCCCTACCATCTCCGACGCGTGTGGCGCCGGACTTGTGGCGACAACGAAGCCCCAAGAGCTGAGAAAGCTAGTTTGCGGCAAGGAAATCGGGTAGAGTGTACGCACCGAAAACCAAGCAGGGCGCCCATTAATAATGACAATCTACAGCCATGTCATGCACCAGGGCAAAGTGCAGGGTCCCGCCACATGCGCGCACACAAACAAACGCACTGACAAACACCGGCGCGCGCGCGCGTGCGCGCATGCATACCCACCCCCCTGCCAAAAAGGTGCCGTTTGGGGCAAAGACGGGAACCAAAGAGCCCTTTCGGGCCCGTCCGGCCCCGACTTTTGCACGGCTACAGACCCCGAGGCACCAGACGGTATGGCACCGTGTGCATACTCCCTCCCCTACCATCTCCGACGCGTGTGGCGCCGGACTTGTGGCGACAACGAAGCCCCCAAGAGCTGAGAAAGCTAGTTTGCGGCAAGGAAATCTGGTAGAGTGTACGCACCGAAAACCAAGCAGGGCGCCCATTAATAATGACAATCTACAGCCATGTCATGCACCAGGGCAAAGTGCAGGGTCCCTGCCACATCCGCGCACACAAACAAACGCACTGACAAACACTGGCGCGCGCGCGCGTGCGCGCATGCATACCCACCCCCCCGCCAAAAAGGTGCCGTTTGGGGCAAAGACGGACCCAAAGAGCCCTTTTCGGGCCCGTCCGGCCCCGACTTTTGCACGGCTACAGACCCCGAGGCACCAGGACGGTATGGCACCGTGTGCATACTCCCTCCCCTACCATCTCCGACGCGTGTGGCGCCGGACTTGTGGCGACAACGAAGCCCCAAGAGCTGAGAAAGCTAGTTTGCGGCAAGGAAATCGGGTAGAGTGTACGCACCGAAAACCAAGCAGGGCGCCCATTAATAATGACAATCTAAGCCATATATGCACCGGGCAAAGTGCAGGGTCCCCGCCACATGCGCGCACACAAACAAACCACTGACAAACACCGGCGCGCGCGCGCGTGCGCGCATGCATACCCACCCCCCCTGCCAAAAAGGTGCCGTTTGGGCAAGACGGGAACCAAAGAGCCCTTTTCGGGCCCGTCCGGCCCCACTTTTGCACGGCTACAGACCCCGAGGCACCAGGACGGTATGGCACCGTGTGCATACTCCCTCCCCTACCATCTCCGACGCGTGTGGCGCCGGATTGTGGCGACAACGAAGCCCCAAGAGCTGAGAAAGCTAGTTTGCGGCAAGGAATCGGGTAGAGTGTACGCACCGAAAACCAAGCAGGGCGCCCATTAATAATGACAATCTACAGCCATTATGCACCAGGGCAAAGTGCAGGGTCCCCGCCACATGCGCGCACACAAACAAACGCACTGACAAACACCGCGCGCGCGGCGCGTCGCGCATGCATACCACCCCCCTGCCAAAAAGGTGCCGTTTGGGCAAAGACGGGACCCAAAGAGCCCTTTTCGGCCCGTCCGGCCCCGACTTTTGCACCCCGAGGCACCAGGACGGTATGGCACCGTGTGCATACTCCCTCCCCTACCATCTCCGACGCGTGTGGCGCCGGACTTGTGGCGACAACGAAGCCCCAAGAGCTGAGAAAGCTAGTTTGCGGCCAGGAAATCGGGTAGAGTGTACGCACCGAAAACCAAGCAGGGCGCCCATTAATAATGACAATCTACAGCCATGTCATGCACAAGGGCAAAGTGCAGGGTCCCCGCCACATGCGCGCACACAAACAAACGCACTGACAAACACCGGCGCGCGCGCGTGCGCGCATGCATACCCACCCCCCTGCCAAAAAGGTGCCGTTTGGGGCAAAGACGGGACCCAAAGAACCCTTTTCGGGCCCGTCCGGCCCCGACTTTTGCACGGCTACAGACCCCGAGGCACCAGGACGGTATGGCACCGTGTGCATACTCCCTCCCCTACCATCTCCGACGCGTGTGGCGCCGGACTTGTGGCGACAACGAAGCCCCCCAAGAGCTGAGAAACTAGTTTGCGGCAGGAAATCGGGTTAGAGTGTACGCACCGAAAACCAAGCAGGGCGCCCATTAATAATGACAATCTACAGCCATGTCATGCACCAGGGCAAAGTGCAGGGTCCCCGCCACATGCGCGCACACAAACAAACGCACTGACAAACACCGGCGCGCGCGCGCGTGCGCGCATGCATACCCACCCCCCTGCCAAAAAGGTGCCGTTTGGGGCAAAGACGGGAACCAAAGAGCCCTTTTCGGGCCCGTCCGGCCCCGACTTTTGCACGGCTACAGACCCCGAGGCACCAGGACGGTATGGCACCGTGTGCATACTCCCTCCCCTACCATCTCCGACGCGTTGTGGCGCCGGACTTGTGGCGACAACGAAGCCCCCAAGAGCTGAGAAAGCTAGTTTGCGGCCAGGAAATCGGGTAGAGTGTACGCACCGAAAACCAAGCAGGGCGCCCATTAATAATGACAATCTACAGCCATGTCATGCACCATGGGCAAAGTGCAGGGTCCCCGCCACATGCGCGCACACAAACAAACGCACTGACAAACACCGGCGCGCGCGCGCTGTGCGCGCATGCATACCCACCCCCCCTGCCAAAAAGGTGCCGTTTGGGACAAAGACGGGACCCAAAGAGCCCTTTTCGGGCCCGTCCGGCCCCGACTTTTGCACGGCTACAGACCCCGAGGCACCAGGACGGTATGGCACCGTGTGCATACTCCCTCCCCTACCATCTCCGACGCGTGTGGCGCCGGACTTGTGGCGACAACGAAGCCCCAAGAGCTGAGAAAGCTAGTTTGCGGCAGGAAATCGGTAGAGTGTACGCACCGAAAACCAAGCAGGGCGCCCATTAATAATGACAATCTACAGCCATGTCATGCACCAGGGCAAAGTGCAGGGTCCCCGCCACATGCGCGCACACAAACAAACGCACTGACAAACACCGGCGCGCGCGCGCGTGCGCGCATGCATACCCACCCCCCTGCCAAAAAGGTGCCGTTTGGGACAAAGACGGGACCCAAAGAGCCCTTTTCGGGCCCGTCCGGCCCCGACTTTTGCAGGCTACAGACCCCGAGGCACCAGGACGGTATGGCACCGTGTGCATACTCCCTCCCCTACCATCTCCGACGCGTGTGGCGCCGGACTTGTGGCGACAACGAAGCCCCCAAGAGCTGAGAAAGCTAGTTTGCGGCCAGGAAATCGGGTAGAGTGTACGCACCGAAAACCAAGCAGGGCGCCCATTAATAATGACAATCTACAGCCATGTCATGCACCAGGGCAAAGTGCAGGGTCCCCGCCACATGCGCGCACACAAACAAACGCACTGACAAACACCGGCGCGCGCGCGCGTGCGCGCATGCATACCCACCCCCCCTGCCAAAAAGGTGCCGTTTGGGCAAAGACGGGACCCAAAGAGCCCTTTTCGGGCCCGTCCGGCCCCGACTTTTGCACGGCTACAGACCCCGAGGCACCAGGACGGTATGGCACCGTGTGCATACTCCCTCCCCTACCATCTCCGACGCGTGTGGCGCCGGACTTGTGGCGACAACGAAGCCCCAAGAGCTGAGAAAGCTAGTTTGCGGCAAGGAAATCGGGTTAGAGTGTACGCACCGAAAACCAAGCAGGGCGCCCATTAATAATGACAATCTACAGCCATGTATGCACCAGGGCAAAGTGCAGGGTCCCCGCCACATGCGCGCACACAAACAAACGCACTGACAAACACCGGCGCGCGCGCGCGTGCGCGCATGCATACCCACCCCCCCTGCCAAAAAGGTGCCGTTTGGGGCAAAGACGGGACCAAAGAGCCCTTTTCGGGCCCTCCGGCCCGACTTTTGCACGGCTACAGACCCCGAGGCACCAGGACGGTATGGCACCGTGTGCATACTCCCTCCCCTACCATCTCCGACGCGTGTGGCGCCGGACTTGTGGCGACAACGAAGCCCCCAAGAGCTGAGAAAGCTAGTTTGCGGCCAGGAAATCGGGTAGAGTGTACGCACCGAAAACCAAGCAGGGCGCCCATTAATAATGACAATCTACAGCCATGTCATGCACAAGGGCAAAGTGCAGGGTCCCCGCCACATGCGCGCACACAAACAAACGCACTGACAAACACCGGCGCGCGCGCGCGTGCGCGCATGCATACCCACCCCCCCTGCCAAAAAGGTGCCGTTTGGGACAAAGACGGGACCCAAAGAGCCCTTTTCGGGCCCGTCCGGCCCCGACTTTTGCACGGCTACAGACCCCGAGGCACCAGGACGGTATGGCACCGTGTGCATACTCCCTCCCCTACCATCTCCGACGCGTGTGGCGCCGGACTTGTGGCGACAACGAAGCCCTCAAGAGCTGAGAAAGCTAGTTTGCGGCAAGGAAATCGGGTAGAGTGTACGCACCGAAAACCAAGCAGGGCGCCCATTAATAATGACAATCTACAGCCATATGATGCACCAGGGCAAAGTGCAGGGTCCCCGCCACATGTGCGTACACTAGACTCTGTTTTACACTTGATTGTATTAGGCAGTTACTCTCATGCACACATTGTTATTGTCATGTACAGAGAGAGAGACAAGGCAAGGCAAGGCACGGCAAGGCAAAATTCTTTTATTCGAGGATAATAGATAAGCACTCATGTGCTTTTTTACATCCAGTCCCCGCCCTTTTCGGGGATAACATCAAGATAAAAAGATACTAAACATTAAAACTATATGCAGAGAGAGAGAGAGAGAGAGAGAGAGAGAGAGAGAGAGAGAGAGAGAGAGAGAGAGAGAGAGAGAGAGAGAGAGAGAGAGAGAGAGAGATATTGATTTTTGGGTGTAGTTGTAGTGGTGGGGGAGGGGTTCAAACTTTGAAGCACTCTAGATAAACGTGGCAGTTGTACTGAAATAACATCCAATCAGAGAGGCCCACTACCAACAGACAGCTGCTGCTGCATATAAAAGCTTTTTCTGGTTTTCTTCTCTGAGGATATAAACCTATCTAAAAGCGCGCCAAATCGACATCCCCCCTTCTTTTTTTTTCATTTTCACGTCTGTTTCCGCTCCAGGGTAGCTTGCTGCCATCAACAGCAGCAGCAGGATAGGTTTCCACCCCCATCCTCCACCCTAACATACACCTGCACACAGGGGGCCTAGAAACTTGACAGTCTGTGACACACCTGTAGTGAAGGTAAGTGGCTGCTGCCTGGGTATTTATTTGAATCTAAACATTCTTACAATTCATTAGACAGTAGTTTTTCATGTATGTATGCTTCGTTTGCTTGTTTTTTTTACTGTCCAGCCTTGCCTTTCAAGCACACATTCACATACACACCCCCATGCACACTTGCATGTAGGGAGACATTCATGCAAACATATACATGCATGCCAACATTCATTCATGCAGATAGACGACATGCATGCACAGAACGGCAGACACAAACTGCTACAAACTTGCACCCCTTTTTACCACTCCCTCTCTCTCTCCCCCTACCCCCACTTTTTGTTCTTTGAATGCTCACACAGTAGCAACAAAGTTTGTCATAATAACAAAACATGTCTAGTGTCAGACCCAGTGCATTCCTCTTCAGCGTAGGAGAGAACTGTAATTTTAAAGTCTTTCTGCAAAAAACGTATGCAAATGGACAAAGAAGGCAGACAATAGACTGTTGTCTATTGGACCAAGGCAGAAGCAATGAGTGAGATAGAAAAGAGAATTAGCAGAGAATTTCCAGAAAGTAGTGATGCTATCTATATTGGTACCCCCCACCCCCCTTTATGCCTACTGGGAGATCTGTACATCTGATATCCCAGATTGTAAAGAGACTTCAGCAGACAATTAAACAAACTGCCTCTAACTTCTCTTTCACAGAATGGGGTCACAATCCAACTCATGTCCTAAATTCAACCAAGTTATTGGGATGAGACTAGAAACTGAGGCCCCATGTGCGAACACACACAGAACATCTTGTGCACACGTTAAAACCCCATTCCACCTTTCGGAAGATAAGGCCATCGTGTGCCCGTAGGAGCCGATGACAAAATTAAAAAAAAAAATTAAAAAGCAGCATGCACACAGGTGTCGTGTTTAGACACCATCTCTGAGGGGGAACAAATAATGGGTAGGCCCTTCAATTGTGGGGACACAGTCTTCCCGGGGAGAGCAGCCCGAATTTCACGCAGAGAATTTGCTGTGACAAGGTGGTATAAAATGTAAAATTGTAAAAAATTCAGCCACCAATCACAGCAAGGCAGCACCTTGTTTGAAAATCAGCGTGGGCCGCCACTTCCCCCCCCCCCCCCCCCCCTCCCCCCTCCCCCCAATTTGAATTTCAAAAACAAACCCGTGCTGCTTTATCTGCCACGCTGATAGATCTAAAATGAGGTCGCCCACGCTGCCCTCGTGTGCACACACGCATGCATGCACTCACGCACACGCACACACAGTACGTTGGATTAATGCATTCTCTCTAAGTGTAGGACAAGCATGAAATCTGTATAAGAAAGAATTAAACTTCCTTAGGTAAAATAAGATACTGAATCAGAGTTAAACTTCAGAAACTATCTTAACCCATAGTACAACTGAACAATTTAGGGTAGAAAGTTACGAAGCTAATTCTGTAAATGCAGATCAAAGCCTAGTTGTTGCACATCCCTAGATAATCAAAGGTTAGAACAAAAGACTAGCACCCAGACCACCATTCATGGTCTGATGGATGGGGGGAAAAGTTTGGGGCCTAAACAGGGGTCAGACCACCGCACACTTCCCACCCGGGCATTTCACATTCAACAAATGAAAGGAAAGCTAAGAAGGCTTTTTCTTTTTTTTCAGTTGTAACTGAAATCAGTATAATATGTGCATGAAGTGGGGAGATTTGGGTGTCACTGATGTTATCGTTATTATAAATTAGGTATGACCCAAGTTTATACAGTCATAAATATGTATTAATATATCTTATCTAGGAGTACCCATCTGCTGATGTGGTGATCTGATATTAGACCCTGACAGCTTTGCGTGTGTGTGTGTGTGTGTGTGTGTGTGTGTGTGTGTGTGTGTGTGTGTTTACATAATGGATGATTTTGGGTTTGTTTGTTTTTCATTTTTATTTTGTACCATTGTATGTCACAGCAGATTTTTCTGCGTGAAATTCGGGCTGCTCTCTCGGGGAGAGCGCCTCGTCACATTTGCAGCACATACCTTTTTTTTTCTTTTTCCTGCATGCAACTGTATGTGTTTTCCTATCAGAATTTTCCCAGGGTCAACCCCCTTGTTGCCGTGGGTTCTTTTACGTACGCTGAATAGTGATGTGCAACACACAGGACCTCGGTTTATCGTCTCATCCGAAAGTCTAGGGCCCAGACCACCACTCAATGTGTAATGGATGGGGGAAAAGTTTTGGGTCTAAACGGGGTACGAACCACCACACACTCCGACCCGGACGTTTTGCTTTCTAGGTAAGGGGCGTTACCACCTAGACCACCGATGGTTCAAACTTAAGCTGCAGGTTACAATTAGAATGTGCTGCTCCCCTAAACTGACCACTGCTGTGATCATGATCTCTTACAGTTGGGTTGTCTTCTGTGTTTTCTAATGTATGGCGGCAAATCCAACATCGTGTTGCTGAATCATATTGTTCTTGATCTTCGGCAGTCATAATAAGTTCAGAAAGGTTGAGTTGACTAGAGAACTCAGTGCGGGCTTGTTTCATTTGTTTTAAGAAGCGTTCTGCTGCATCGGGCCCTCTATAATGACATGGCATTGTGTGTTCACCATCTGACCTAACAATAATGAATGCATACGAACAGATTTGATGATTATTAACTACTTTATTTATTTATCTATTTATTTCTTCTTTTATATTGAGGATACTGGGTTAAGCAGTCTTGTACTTTTTTACATCCAGTCCCTGTGTGTATGCAGTTTTGTAAATCTAATCTGTTCCCACCGGCACACGATGGCTTACTATTACGAAAAGTGGAACAGGATTTAACGTATGCGCAAGATGTTCTGCGTGCGTTCTCACACGGGGTCTCGATTTATAGTCTCATCGGAAGGACTTTTGGGGAGAGCGGAGTCAGCACTGATGTTGACACCAGGAGAAAAATCTCCTCGACCGGAATCGAACCGTTTTAGTTTTAGGTACTGGTTTTGGCTTAGGTTCCTGGTATGGGACTATAACAGATTGGAAGTCAGCATAAACAACGTAAGGATTGGTCTGTATTTTTTTCCAGTTCTTAAAGCTTGCTGTGCTACCAGGTTTTGGAGTAATAAGTTTTGTAATACACTTAGTAGAGCTTTTACAATGTTCTTTGTGTTTATGTGCTGCTTCAATAGACATAAACCTTACTAAACATCTTCTGCAGAACTCTTGTTTTTTACAATTTGCTGTTGTTTATGTTAGCATTTACTGAACTGCATACACACGGGGACTGGATGTTAAAAACACAAGAGTGATTATCCCACTATCCTCGACATAAATAAATAAATAAATAAATAAATAAATAAATAAATAAATAAATAAATAAATAAATAAATAATAAATCCTCAATATACAAGACTAAGAGAAATAAATGAAAAAATAACTAACTAACCCGGGCACCTCCACAGGGTTTTACCAAAATCAAACTAAATTGTGATGGCTAGGGATGCTTACAGACTCTAAATCAGCGGGGAATCTAGTATAATCTAAATTTATTTTTTGTTTTCCTAAAGATGATAATTATTTGAATTTTCAGAGAATGTGTGCTCATATGGATCCCTGGTCAAGAGCCAGAGGTAACCTAACCTAACCTAACACACCTGTCTAGAAAGAAACAGGTTGCAGGCTTCATCCTCACCTTGTCTGAACTTGGAACTTTTTCCCCATCCATGAGACAAGACTGGTGGTTTTGATGCAAGTCTTTTGGATGAGACAATAAACCAAAGTCCCATGTGCAGGAGACTACATGGTATTTTCTACAGCGCTCAATCTTGTACAGCAAACAAATCAAAGCGCTTGCTTTAAAATCATTCCCGCTCAGGCGAGGGCTCATAACCTAAATTATCAGATTTTAAATTCACACACACAC
>CM060344.1:2607393-2622393 GCA_030674155.1 Stramonita haemastoma
CATTGTATTTCTACTGCAAGTAATGGTTTCATTGAGAACATCCTTGACTCCTCCTTCTACCTCCTCAACGATGGTAGAATCACTCGGGTAACCGATAACCCCATTCATAAACCTTCTGCCATAGATCTTACTTTAGTGTCTCCAGACCTAGCACCAATCTGTGACTGGAACACTTTAGATGACACACTTAACAGCGATCACTTTCCTATAGTCTGTCATTTTCAAATGAAGAAATCTCTCTCTCAAGATCTGGCAGTAGACAAGGTCCCAAAATACAATTATAAAAAAGCAGACTGGTTCAAGTTTTCCAGTCTGTTATCGACTTTTCACTTATGTGATTTTGGCTCTTGGGATATTGATAGCCTATATTCTCTATTTAAAGATACAGTTCTGCAAGCAGCTACTAATTCTATTCCTAAATAGTCGGTAAAGTCGGTAAAGTCAAAGAAGCATGTTGGGAATATCTGGTGGAATGCTGCATGTGACGAGGCCAAAACTGAGAAAAAACAAAAACTTAAGGCGTATTTGAAAGAAAAGTCTGCTGACAATCATCAAAAGATGAAAGCAGCCAAGAATAATGCTAACCGAGTATATGCCCAAGCAAAAAAGGAATACTGGTCCTCACTCTGCATGAATGATGTGACTAGCTATACAGATCTTCAAAAAGTCTGGGAAAAACTAAAGGTAATGAAAAATGGAACAACTTTACCACAATGCCCTATTAGATTAGACCACCGTGACATACCAACAAATTCTGAAAAGGCCGCAACATTTGTTGATTCTTTTGCAAACAATAGTTGTAATAAAGGATTTTCAGGAAAAAAAACACCGAAAATATAGAGAGGCTGAAGAAAAAAAAGGACATATACCGAGATCCAGACTGTATAGATCACCTTTCTCTTAATGCTCCTATTACTCTAGGAGAAATTAAAGACTGTCTTTTCAGTATTGCACGCAAGAAAACATCAGTGGGTCTAAGATGGTGTTTCATATGAAAGCCTGAAACATATGCCACCAAATTTATTCCATTTTCTTCGCTGCCTTTTTCAAAAGTGTTGGAAGAAGGAAGACTCCGACTACTCTGGAAACACTCAATAGTTGTCCCAATACACAAACAAGAAAAACCCGGAAGTGACAAAAACAGTTATCGCCCAATTGCCTTAACAGCGCACACGTGTAGACTTACGGAAAAAATTATCCTACAAAGACTTGTTCATCACTGTGAGAAATATAAAACTATTCCTGTAAATCCAGCAGGTTTTAGGCAAGGAAGATGCACGACTGACCATTTAGTTAAACTAACGACACAGATAAAAGAACAATTTGCTGGAAGAAAAAATATATTGGCTACATTCTTTGATGTGAAGAAAGCCTATGAACAGGTATGGCATTGTCGTCTATTATAAGTTAAAGTCTGTCCCGAGCCTAAGGCTCATCAGGCTGGTGCTTATCCCGGTTTCTGTGGCGTTAAGCGACTGAGAGTCATAGACTCCCCCCTGGATATGACGTCAGTCTATCGCAGGGTTAACCCCCAACACAAGGTTGGTACCCCTTTTACACCTGGGTGGGGTGAGAAAATAGCCGTAAAGTGCCTTTTCCAAGGGCACAACGCCATAGCCGAAAGCTGGGATCGAACCCATTCCATTATCCTAGATATAAAAGAATGAAAAAATAAATAGGTGATAGATAAAGAACTTTTTTCTATAAATAAAGAAATAAAGATCGCCTTTTCCAATACAAATCCTCCAGGCACATCATCATCATCATCATCGCTGTCAACGCCATGAACGTCATCGGAGACGTTGTCATTGCCGTCATTGTCATGAACATCATCTTTAATTTTGGACAATCACACAACCATTATCATCATCATTTTGTTGTTGTTGCTAACAGGCAGCAGCTGAACTGGATATGCAGTGTAAGGGAAACAACTGTACATTGGATAGCCTATGCGCTAGTTCTCTCTCTTAGACCACTCGGTGGCAATTCTCTTTTTTTTGTTTGTTTGTTTTCAATATTTTGTTGTGGTAATGTTGTGTGTGTGTGTGTTTGTTGTTGTTTTTTTTTATGTTGTTTCTTTCCTTTGTATGTCTCTTTGTGGTTATTAGGCGAGGGATGTCTGTGTGTTTCTTTTCAACAATTTTTAGGTGTATTTCTTACATCGTAGTTGATGTGGAATACCCATCTCAGTACATTCTAACTAAAGCAAGAAAAAGCTTCATTCTCCTGAAATTTATTTGTAAGCAGTAGGCTATTAAAGGCAAGATCTGTAAATCCTTTAACATCAATTTTATGGACGTCAGTAATCAGATCAAATCATCATATAGACAAGAAGTCTTTTTTAACGCTCCAAAATATTTACTGAGGAAGCTTCAGAGTATAGAGTGTAAAGCATACAGACTTACTCTTGGTGTACCTTTTCTTGCATCAGTAATTGACACATATGAAGTCGAAATACTGCCGTTAGATGAATAATCCTACCGAAACTTGCATGCCCCAAATATGTACTGAGAAGTTCAACACCTAAAAACTTTGCGTTGGAAGACGTGAAAATAAAATCTGATACATTTTTTTTACCAGAAGGACGCAGCAAATCGGGTGCACTTGTGGCGAAGCGTTCTGTCTCCCTGTGGACAGCAGCCCGAATTTCACCCCAAAAAATCTGCTGTGACACTAAGTGGTATAAAAATAAAATCAGAGTTAGGTTACCAAAATTTGATGGAAGATGAGTCTTTAGGAAAATAAGCTGGTCAATAGTCTTTCAGGGCTTTTATTTATTTCATTTTATACCACCTTACGTCACAGCAGATGCAATTCGGGCTGCTCCTCCTGGGGAGAGTGCGTTGCCACAAGTGCAGCGCCGCCCATAATTTTTTTTTGTTGTCGTTTTCCTGTCTGCAACTGTATTTGTTCCCATATCAAAGTGGCTTTATTTCTACAGAATTTTTGCCAGGGATAACCCTCTTGTTGCCGTGGGTTCTCTTACGTGCACTAAATTATAATGTGTAATACACAGGACCTCGGTTTATTATCTCATCCGAAAGACTAGCACCCAGGCCACCACTCATGGTCTAATGGAAGGGGGAAAAGTTTTGGGCGCGAACCAGATTTTTCGCTTTCTAGGTAGGCACGTTACATTTAGACCACCGATCCATAGGGAATAGTCAAGATTGGCTGCTTAAAGCTTGCTCTGTGGTCAGCATAAAATATCAGAGGCCCAGTTGGTAATCTCTCCTGATCATCGAAATTATGAAAGAAAAAATAAATATGTAGACTGGATTTTTCTACAAAAGGGAGTGAGGCAGAACTCCCTCCCCCTCCCCTTCTACCTTCCCTTCCCCCTCTACTCCCCCCCCCTCCTCTCCACTTTCCTGTGTGCAACTAACAGACAAGTAATGAAATTATTATCAACAAACAGAAAAAAAACATATAAAGGTTGACAAAAAACAGATAAGGGATGCATTTCTCCAAAAAATGTGTATGAATCAAATGCCTGCACGTTTATTGTACTCGCAATTTTGCAAGTATCCTGTTGGAAAAATTCCAGTTTGTCAAAGCTCGTGGCTTTTTGGCCGAATATAGAACTAGCTGCCTACTGCCAACTGACCGCAGAGTTATCCCACCCTTGGACGTGACATGCGCAGAGACCGTTCCGGTTATAATGTGAGCATGAATTCATGTTTTCAATTCAGATTGCCTTGGTTTGTATCGCCAGTTGGTTTTCTGTGCCCTCATCCAACAAGTTCGAGATCAACTGGAGGTGATAATCTACAAGCAGATTGTTTAATTCCATACAACGGTTAGTGATATTTTCCACTCTATGTAAGTCTATATGCTACGGACTACCAATGGTAAATGTCTTTCTTGGACATAGATTTTTAGTTTCAAAATGTAGGGGGGTAGTTTTGACGTGACAGTACTTAGACGCCACATGCACACACGAGCTAGCGTGCATATGGGCACATACACACGAACACACGAACACACACACACACACACACACACACACACACACACACACACACACACACACACACAGGTTACTGATTGGTTTTGTAGTAATGTAATCAAAGCCTTCGTGGTTTAGAGAGGAGAGAGGGAGGGGGGGGGGGGGGGGGGGACAGGCACAAATGTGTGATAAGATTTCCTTACATACCACTGGTCATGAAGGCCTGTTGACATACAAGCCCCCCCCCCCCCCCCCCCCCAATCTTTGAAAGCTTGAACAATTGGCAGGGTCATTGACCAATCTCGCTTTTATTTTCGTTCCTCAGCTCCAGGCTCATCAATGGGGAGATTTTGCCTATGTGACCGTTTTTGCCCACCATTAAGGTAGCTACATTCCGACTTCGGGGATGATGTTTACACACGATACTTGTGTGCATGTGTTTTAAAGATTTTATCTCATCCGTTCCCCCATGGCAGACAATGGCCTGCCCTTCCGAAAAGCGAAACAGGGTTTATCGTACGCTGGCAATTTGAAGACCTGGGTTCGATTCAGGCAATGAGATTTTTCTCATGGAGTTAACATCAGTGCTGACTCCACTTTTCCCAAAAGTCTTTTGGATGAGACTGTAAACCGAGGCCCTGTGTGCGAACGCACGCAGAACATTTTGCGCACACGTTAAATCCTGTTCCACTTTCCATAAAGAGTAGGCCATCGTGTGCCGGTAGGAACAGATGACATTTACAAACTGCATACACACGGGGACTGGATGTAAAAAAGCACAAGAGTGCTTATTCCATTATCCTCGATATAAAAGAATAATCACACACACACACACACACACACACACACGCGCGCGCGCGCGCGCGCGCACGCGCGCGCACAAGCACACACACAAACACGCGCGCGCGCGCGCGCGCCTTCTCCTACTCTAACTTAATTTACGGTAATATATATATATATATATATTTTAATTTATTTTTTTTTTGTTATCAGAAACTTCCCAGCAACCTCGGAGCATCTCGCCACAAACTTCATGTTGTGATCCACATTGGTTTTTAGCTGGGCTGGGCCTTTGTTAGGTAGAGGGTAGGGGATGGAGGAAGGAAATGTTTCCACAAAGCCTTTATAGAGCTTTGTTTCCATGGTCTTCAGACCAGGCATATGTCAGACGTTAAATGTCAGAATGGGGATATTCTGCTATCCCATAAGTTTTCAGAATGGGGATATTCTGCTATCCCTGAAGTTTTCAGAATGGGGATATTCTGCTATCCCTGAAGTTTTCAGAATGGGGATATTCTGCTATCCCCCTTTTTTTAGAATGGGGATATTCTGTTATCCCTTAGTTCTCAGAATGGGGATATTCTGCTATCACCCGAAGTTCTCACTGCTCATGGGTCCCGCCCGTGCAGATTTTGTCAGCGAAGTTCTTTGTCAGACGATGTTTTTGCCATTGAACTGAACTGTCACTTGCCTTTGAACGATCACTTGGCACCACATCAATTTCTGATTGCATCTCCGATCCCTTGCTAAAAGATAGAATTAAAAAGGATAGAATAGGACAGACTAAAATAAATGAAATAAAATTTTAAAATAAAATTTAAAAACAAAATTTAAAAAACATTCTGCCAAACCTGATAAAATAGGGAATAAAACCAAAAACTAGCATAGCAGTAGAAAATAAAATTTGTTTTAAAAAAGGCCTCAAAAACGAGTAAAATCAAATGTTCAAACTAGGGACAAAATAGTGCAAGAGATCTAAGGAGAGCAATCTCGCTG
This sequence comes from Stramonita haemastoma, assembly GCA_030674155.1. Classification (NCBI taxonomy): domain Eukaryota; kingdom Metazoa; phylum Mollusca; class Gastropoda; order Neogastropoda; family Muricidae; genus Stramonita; species Stramonita haemastoma. The sequence continues at coordinate 2,613,119 of CM060344.1, forward strand.
ACATTGATGTCTTGGTGTTCAGTGACGTCACCTACAAAGGCATTTTGAGATATTGGTTATGAGGAAGAGTTACCTAATCTTTGGGACAGTGTTTGTGAGGGAGTGTGACTTCATCTTTGGGACAGTGTTTGTGAGGGAGTGTGACTTCATCTTTGGGACAGTGTTTGTGAGGGAGTGTGACTTCATCTTTGGGACAGTATTTGTGAGGGAGTGTGACTTCATCTTTGGGACAGTGTTTGTGAGGGAGTGTGACTTCATCTTTGGGACAGTGTTTGTGAGGGAGTGTGACTTCATCTTTGGGACAGTGTTTGTGAGGGAGTGTGACTTCATCTTTGGGACAGTGGTTATGAGGGAGAATTACCTCATCTTTGGGTCAGTGGTTATGAGGAAAAGTTACCTCATCTTTGGCACAGTTGTTATGAGGGAGTGTGACTCTGCCGTCCCGTCACATTTTCCAAACATTTCCTTCAGGTTTTTTTCCTTCCCATCTTTCGTTCGACACGAGTTCTGGCCTGGTTAGTCATCATGTGGACCACATAGGAGTCATCGCTATAGCAACGGAGCTGTGTCATGTGGACCACATAGGAGTCATCGCTATAGCAACGGAGCTGTGTCATGTGGACCACATAGGAGTCATCGCTATAGCAACGGGGCTGTGTCTTGCGGACCACATAGGAGTCATCGCTATAGCAACGGGGCTGTGTCTTGCGGACCACATAGGAATTTTTCTCTGACCCTGGGCTGTCATCTGGAGAATTCTCCCCCATCAAGACCTTGCACTGTGAGTAATGATGAGAATGATGATCATGAAAATTAAAATAAAAAAAGATATATGGAATTTATATAGAGCTATATCTTGTAAAGCAAATCAAAGGGCTTCCCTGCAAGCTGTTATTATGCATGCAACCAGTCACGGCTTTAACAAATACAAATACAAATTCTCTCTCTCTCTCTCTTTTCTCTCTCTCTCTCTCTCTCTCTCTCTCTCTCTCTCTCTCTCTCTCTCTCTCTCTCTCTCTCTTCTGACTCCTCTCTGACTCCTCTCTGTCTCCCTCTCTCTCTGTCTCTGTCTCTGTCTCCTCTCTGTCTGTCTGTCTGTCTGTCTGTCTGTCTGTCTGTCTGTCTGTCTGTCTGTCTGTCTGTCTGTCTGTCTCTCTCTCCTCTCTCTCTCTCTCTCTCTCTCTCTCTCTCTCTCTCTCTCTCTCTCTCTCTCTCTCTCCCCTCTCTCTCACACACACATACACACACACTGATAGGGTGATGGGTATTGGGCTGCTGAAGGCAGGGACAGACAGGAGATAGGTACATAAATAACTGTATAGCAACAGTTGATCATTTTGTTTTCTTTAAATACAGGATTCAGGTTTCACCGTTATTCGTCTGACACATTTTTCTGTCCTGTCTTTTTCCTCTTTGTTAGTCCTGTGTTCATTAGTTCTACACATTACTGTTTATTCTGTTAATTTTGTTTATGCTCTTTTAATCAACGCATAGGGAGGAGGAAAGGGGGGAGTCTTGGAACTTTATATTCGCCCCCATTCTCTACTTCTATTCATTATTTACTGACAGGGATCTTCGCCTGATGTAAACTTCAGTTGTTTTTTTATCGGGTGTGTTGTTACTGTCCATCACTGTTTTGAAAGTAACTGGGCTGTATGGCACACTTTGTAGATAATAATCTTTAATTCAGTCTCTTTAAAGTAACAAGGTCAGTTTTTGTCTAAGAAAACCAGCAGAATTTTCAGTGTTACTGATTGGGACTGCCTTGCTTTCAGGGGCTGTGGGACTGGAACCAAGGACCCTATGTGCAGTGGCCGCCATGATGAACTGGGGTTCTTTGTGGAAGAGTGGTAATGCTAGGGTGTAAAAAAAGGTACGTTTTTTTGTTGTACTTGGGCCGGGAAAACTAAAGATAGAATGTGTATCTTTGGGTGAATGTGAGTTTTGTTTTTAAAGTGCTATTATTTCAAATGTAAGCAAACGGGAGTGAATCTGGAATATGATAAGTTTTTAAAAAGTACTTACGAAGGTATTTTTGTCCTCAAATTGACGAGACTAAATCCTTTTAAATTTGAACTAGTAAATCAAAATAAGAAATGTGACACGTCTTTTTCATGTTAATCTGTTAAGGGATAAGATGAAATCGGGTTTAAGCTAACAGAGCTGTGAACATTTCCCCTTTACTGACGACTTGAGGATAACGTAGTGGAGGAAAACAAGTGCAGGCAACCACTTATAACTTCTCAATCACTTTGAAAAAGACTTATCAAAGATTCCATCAAAAAAAATAAAAGTAAAAGTAAATTCTAGGGAATAGTGCTCACTGATGACTTCTTAACTTCTTTCAGGAGCTCCAGGACTGGAGTCGAGTGCCAAAGACCAGACACGCCATCCGGCACCACATGTCAGTTACCAGGACGTGACGAGGTAACATCAAATTTCATCTGTTCCTTTTCTGGCCCAGGCCAAAGCTTTGTCAGTTATTGTTGTGAGCTAGGGGCCAAGGTCTAGACTGATATGGTGTTGATTTTAAAATAGTGTATGAAGTTGTCTTCAGCCGTGACAAGCTCGAGCAACGAATTCTGCACTCTAAAGGAGAAAAATCCTCTGAAGTTGGAGTATGACTGCTTTTATGGTGAAGTACTGTAAAGTCATACTCACAAACTCCTCATCCAGAATGTACTCCACAAGCGAGCATAACTAAAAACAACCAACAAGGGAACATAAAAAAGCCCCAAATAGATCAGTGTCACAGACCCAGGCAGCCATTTCCCACACTTTACTTATCATTTCCCTCTGCAGAAAAACATGCAAAACGCTCATGTACGCAAACACTCAGCTTGATTAACCTCGGAGCTCTAGCCGAGGAATAATAATATAAAAAAAACCCACTGAAAAACAGATATATAGTGAATACTGCTAGGTACTGACGACTGTAACGTGTAAAATAGTGAATAATGCTACACAATTGTGTGTGTATCAGTGAATAATAGAGCTGACGATTGTATCGAGTATTCTGGCAGGAGGAGGTAACCGACACCATTGAAGACTTCGCCGTCGCTGCAGAGAAGTTCGCCGTCGCTGCAGAGAAGTTCGCCGTCGCTGCAGAGAAGTTCGCCGTCGCCGTATAGGGCGACACGGTCGAAGACGTCGCTACAGAAGATATCGCCGTCGTAGAATACATCGTCGTCGCCGTCACCGTAGAAGATATTGCCATCGCCGCAGAAGTTATCGCAGTCGCCGCAGAGGACTTCGCCGCCACCGTAAAAAAAACATTGCCTTCGTCGTAAATCGCCGTCGTCGTAAAAGACATCGCCGTCGCCGCAGAGGACTTCGCCGCCGCCGCAGATGTCAGACGTGTGGTACTAGCAGTAGTAGGAGTAATAGGAGGAGGAGGAGGAGTAGTAGTAGTAGTAGTAGTAGTAGTAGAAGTAGTAGTAGTAGTAGTAGTAGTAGTAGTAGTAGTAGTAGTAGTAGTAGTAGTAGTAGTAGTAGTAGTATGCATTTTACGTCTTAATACGCTGGAAAGGCGAAAGAAACACGCGCACACACACACACACACACACACACACACACACACACACACACACACACACACACACACACACACACACACACACACACACACACACACACACGCGGAGTCTCTCTTTCTCTCTCTGACTCTCTCTCTCTTTGACTCTCTCTCTCTCTGACTCTCTCTCTCTGACTCTCTCTCTCTCTTTCTCTGTCTCTCTTTCTCTCTTTCTCTGTCTCTCTTTCTCTGTCTCTGTCTCTCTTCTCTCTCTCTCTTTCTCTCTTTCACACACACACACACGCACGCACGCACGCAGGCACGCACACACACACACACACACACACACACACACACACACACACACACACACACACACACACACACACACACACACACACACACACAGTTATAGTAGTGTAAGGTCGTTTTCAATTTTTCGTCTTTAGACGTAAAATACCACACAAAAGGAAAGAAAAGACATGTGTTTATTTTGTTTTAGTTATCTATTTCTTTATTCTTTTATTTCGAGGATAATGAAATAAGCTTTCTGATTTTTTCCTCAACAGTTCTGTAAATTTTGTCATCTGTTCTCATGGGTACAAAATGGCCTACTCTTCCGAAAAGAGGAAAGGGTTTTAATGCGTGTGCGAGATGTTTTCTGTGTGTATGTGTTTTATTTGATTGATTTATTCTTTTTTATCGAGGATAATAAAATAAGCACTCGCATGCTTTTTTCTACATCTAGTCCCCGTATGTATACAGTTTTGTAAATCTTGTCATCTGTTCCCACCGGAACATAATAGCCTACTCTTACAAAAAGCGGAGCAGGATTTAACGTATGCGCAAGATGTTCTGCATGCGTTCGCACACGGGGCCTCGGTTTATAGTTTCATCCGAAGGATTTTTGGGGGGAGTGGAGTCAGCACTGATGTTAACTCCAGAAGTAAAATCCCCTCGAACGGAAATCGCACCCAAGTCGTCAAATTGCGAGCGCAATGTTCTGACCACTAGGCTATCCCGTCCCCCCAAATGTGTGTGTGTGTGTGTGTGTGTGTGTGTGTGTGTGTGTGTGTGTGTGTGTGTGTGTGTGTGAGAGAGAGACTCAGTGTGTATGTGAGACTGTGTGTTTGTGTGTGTGTGTGTGTGTGTGTGTGTTTGTGTGTGTGTGTGTGTGTGTGTGTGTGTGAGAGAGAGAGAGAGAGAGAGAGAGAGAGTGGGTGGGGGGTTGTAAGTAGGGGGGGGGGTTGAGTGGGAGTCGAAGGAGGGGACATGGGCGTTTTCGGGAAAAAAGATGTTAGCAGGAGGAGTTTAAACACAATGGGTGGGGGTAGAAGAAAAGAGGGCAAGTGATGGTGATAGATTTTTCGTCAGCCTACATTTTCTATTTTTGACCATATTTTTTTTAATCTGTTTTTTTTTGGGGGGAGGGGTGGTGTAAATCCTTTTTAAATGGATATATAGCCGTGAGATTCCGTGTTGAATTCCTAGCCCTCCCGTTTCTTCCTAGTTTGACAGGAAAATTGAATTATATGTTTAAAAAACCATCGATAACAGGATAATTGAAGATCAAAAAGAGTAGGGAGGTACCTCCCGACTGTCATAGCAAAAATTGGTAGATTTAAATTCTCAACTATGTTCCTAAAGTTGGAACGTGGCTACCTACATGATGGGGCTGCATACACCAAAAAGAATCTCACCGTGAGTAAAAGTTTGGAGCTCTAGCCGAGGAATGAAAACAACAGAGAAATTGTTTTCCACAGTCTTTGGCCTGAGACTGCTTTGATGGCAGCAGAGCTGGAAATTTGGGATTCAAAATTTAAACATGAAAGTACTTCAAAGCCTGAGCAGTTGGCAGGACCAATAGAGCCTTAGCAGTTGATAGGACAGTAATTTTTTTGTTTAATTTCGAATAGAGCTCCACATCGTTGTGTCTACAGCTAAGTACCATCAGTTCTGTCTGCTGCTGTGTCCACATGCTTTCCAACACAGACCAGTGAACTGACTGGCAACCCTTCCCCTTTTTCATGCTTCCCTTTTTTGCATGCTTCCCCTTTTTGCATGCTTCCCTTTTTTGCACTCTACCAGTTCATACTAATCCTAACCTGTACACTATCCCTGGCCCGTCATGTGGACACAAAGGCAGGTAGATGACATGTTACTAGCTGACACATTGACGAAGTTTTTTCTTCGGGGGGTTGGAGGTGGTGGTAGAACTTAAGGGAAAGAGGTTCTAGGATTGGTGGTTGGGGGGGGGGGGGGTAGTAGGCAGTTAGGGCTGTGGGACTATTGGAGGAGGTATGACTGTGTGTGTGTGTGTGTGTGTGTGTGTGTGTGTGTGTGTGTGTGTGTGTTGTTTGTTTATTCTTTTATATCAAGAATAATGGAATAAACACGTGTGTTTTTTTTACATCCGTTCCCTGTGTATATGCAGTTTTTTGTCTATCTTGTCATTTATTCCCACCGGCACATAATGGCTTACTCTTACAGAAAGCGGAACAGGATTTAACGTGCGCGCAAGGTGTTCTGCGTGTGTTCGCGCACGGGGCCTTGGTTGAGATGTTCTGCGTGTGTTCGCATACGGGGCCTTGGTTTATAGTCTCATCCAGGACTTTTGGGGAGAGTGGAGTCAGCACTGATGTTAACTCCAGGGGAAAATCCCCTCGAACGGGAATCGAATCCGGTCGACAAATGGCGAGCGCAATGTTCTGACCACTAGGCTATCCCGCCACGTGTGTGTGTGTGTGTGTGTGTGTGTGTGTGTGTGTGTGTGTGTGTGTGTGTGTGTGTGTGTATGTGTGTGTGTGTGTGTGTATATGTGTGTGTGTGCGCGCGCGTGTTTGTGTGCGTGTGTGTGTGTGCCGCAGGTGTGTGGGTGTGTGTGTGTGTGTGTGTTTGACTGTGTCTTTGCAGTTAGTAAAGTGTGGACATTTTCTTTTCTTTCTTTTTTCCGGATATTGAGATCCAAATTAATATAAATTGGCAAGAAAAATGTAATAAGGTTGTGAAAAGTGTGTAAAGAAATTTGTTTCTTTTTTGTTGCTTTTTAAAAATGTTATTTAATTTTGAAAGTAAAAAGAAAGCGTATGCTGTACTTGGCATTTATATTCTGTGATAAAAACCTCAGATGGTGTTGGTGGCAGATCTGTGTATTGATCTTGTGCTGGAAGATTGATGGCAGATTTTACTCCAACACATCTTACGGAAACTGTACGTGAAAAGACTATGTTTTTGATTGTAGCAGTGGGTAAAGAGTGACTGTTTTCTTTTTCCTTTTTTCCTTTTTTTTTAGTAACTAGATTTTTTTTAAAAAGTACTTTGGGAAGAAAAATGTAATAGTTTCTATAATTTTGCAGAAAGTATGTAAGAAGAGGTGAATTTTTTATACTCTTTTTCAGTTACATCAAATTTGAAAATAAAAAGAAAGCTTGTGCTATGATTGCCATTGACATTCTAATGAGTGTATGTACAGTATTGAATAAAACGTGCCTGTGTTGGTTTGTCTTTATAAAAAAAAAAGGAAATTCACAAGAAAATGTAGAATATTGTATAAAACTGTAGAAAGTGTGCTAGGAGAGGTTTATTTTTTATTTCAAATTTTGATTTTTTTTCGAAATCACATCAAACGTGAAATCAAAAGGAAAGTTTGTTGAGTGATTGGCATTGATATTTTGTAAACTAACTTTAGATGTTGTTGGTGGCAGATCTGTGTATTGATCTGCTGGAAGATTGATGACAGATTTTACATCAACATGCCTTACAAAAACTGTATGTGAAAGATCCATGGTATATGATAATAGGTGTAGTATTAGATGAAATGTGCCTGTGGGGCTTTCTTTTTAAAAAATAGTGAGATCAAATGTGAATTTACAAGAAAAATGTATTTTGCATAATAGGGTAGAAAAAGCGCAGGGAGAGATTTTTTTAATTTTTTATTTCTTCTTCCTTTTTTTTTTAATCACATCAAATGTGAAAACAAAAAGGCTTATGTATTTTATGTATAGTATTGGATAAAACGTGCCTGTTTTCTTGTTTTGCTTATTTTTAGCTAATGAGATCAAATGTGAAATGACATAAAAATGTAGTATGTTGTATGACGGGGTTGAAATTGTGCCCAAAGAGGTTTTCATTTTTCATTTTTACTTTTCTTTCTTAAATCAAATCAAATGTAAAAACAAAAGGACAGCTGGTGCTGTGATTGCCACAACTGTTCTGTGAAATGACTTTAGACGCATCATGTGTGTGTTAGGGTGCAGGGGGGAGGGGGCTGGTCTTTTTTTTGATAAGGTCAAATGAAAATTGACAAGAAAAATGTATGTGGTATAATAGTGTAGAAAGTGTGCTGGAGAGATTTTCTTTTTTCTTTATATCTGTTTTTAAATCACATAATTTTTTCTGAAAAGCAGGTGTTGTGATTGGCATTGATATGTTAATCATTTTGTGTATAACAAGTGATAAATATGGCTGGGCACGCGCGCGCGCGCGCGTTGTGTGTGTGTGTGTGTGTGTGTGTGTGTGTGTGTGTGTGTGTGTGTGTGTGTGTGTTGTGTGTGTGTGGTGTGTGTGTGTTTGTTTTTGGTCTTTTTTATGAGATCAAATGAAAACTGACAAAAAAAATGTAGTATGTGGTATAATAGTGTCGATCTTTTTTTTTAAAAAATTGGTTTGTAAAGCACATGAAATTTGAAAACAAAAAGAAAGGTTGTGTTGTGATTGGCATTGATATTCTAAAACTGTATGTGAAAGACTAATGATCTAAAATTTTAAGTATAGCAGTGAGTAAAGTGTGAGGCTTTTCTTTTTTCTTTTTTTTGGTAATGAGATCAACATAAATATAAATTGAGAATAAAATGCAATAGTTTGTATAAAGCTGTGAAATGTGCATAAGGACAGTGAGGCTTTTCATGTTTTTTTAATTTTTAAATCACATTAAATTTGAAAACAAAACCAAAGCTAATGTAGTGGTTGGAATTAATATTCTGTGAAATGACTTTAGATGATGATGGTGGCAGATCTGTATATTGATCTTCTGCTGGGAAATTGATGGCAGATTTTACACCAGCACATCTTACAAAAATTGAATGTGAAAGACTAATGGCATATTATTTTAAGTGTAGTATTGAAGAAAATATGCCTGATTTTTTTTTATTTTATAAATAAGATCAAATAGAAATTGCAAAGGCAGATGTAGCATGTTGAATAATGATGTAAAGAGTTAGTGGAGAGATGCTTTTTTTTTTATTGCTTTAATTAATGAAATGTGAAAACACACATAAAAGCCTGTGCTGTGATCAGCATTAATATACTATGACATGACTAAAGGTGATGTTGGCGGCAGATCTGTGTATTGATCTGCTGAACGATTGATGGCAGATTTTACACCAACACAACTTAAGAAAAATACACGAGAAAGACTAATGGTATTTGATGTTAAGTTTAGTAGTGAATAAAATGTGCCTGTGTGTTTTTGTCTTTTTGGGGGAGAGGGGTGAAAACAAAAAGAAAGCTTTGCCATGATTGCTATTGACATGTATGTAAAGTGTGACTGCGAGGGGTTTTGTTTTGTTTTGTTTTGGTTGCAGATCTGCGTATATCTTCCGCTAGAGGATTGATGACATATTTTACACTAACACATCTTATAAAAATGTATGTGAAAGACTACTGGTATGCGATTTTAAGTGTAGTGTGGGATAAAATGTGCCATTGTGATTGATGTTTCTTTTATTTTAAGTAAGTAATGAGATCAAATGTGAATTTACAG